>JAEIJG010000117.1:0-51483 GCA_037289395.1 Beauveria scarabaeidicola | reverse complement strand
ATAGATAAATGGCTTATCTATATATATATATTTTTTTTAGATTTTTAAAATATTTTCTTTATATTTTTCTTTTACTATTAAAAAAGTGGGTCCACCACTAGTCACTAAAAGTCATAAATCAGTAGATTTTAGTGACTAGTTAGTGATTTTCGTGACTTATAGATTAATAAGGCTTAAAATAAGTAAAAAAATATAACCTTAAGAATCTTAAGATTAAGATCTATCTAATGATATATATATTTATAGTATATATATTTTCCTTTATATTAATAAAGAATAAAAACAAGTGAGCGAAAATGACCAGTGAGTGACCAGTCGCTCATTTCATTACCAACCCTGACTTAGTCTTAGTTTGCCCAGGCAACCATCTTGCATATTAAATGGACCGCTCCGCAAATGCCTTCCCAACTCTCCTCTTAACTCATGCTGCTCTCAAACAGAGCAACAGTGAAAGCTATGGTCAATTTCCTCGATGTACCAGTGCTGGACGGGCTGTACTTCGTCAATGCACCAAATGCTCGAACTCGTCGCCAGGCAACAGCCGACTACCTAGCCAAGGCAAAGTTCCCCGAACCGCGTCCATCCACTGATGGAGTGGTTAAGGTGCTACATCAAATAGCGCACCCATTTTCAGACGGCAGCATTATTAACCGAGAGATCTCCATCCAAGAAGTTCATACGATTCGAAAATCCGTGCGACTTAGCCGGTCTAATCTCCTTGCAGAACGGCGGAATCTCGAGCTCGTCGCAGAACAAACAAACGTACCGGTACCCCATGTCTACGACTTCTATACGACGAGCGGATTCGAGCACCTTGTTATGGAAAAGATGCCCGGAGTAACACTCGAATATGTCTGGCCTGACCTGTCCTCTCAGGAGAGGGAAGACTTAGCAGACCAGGTCGTTCGACTTATCGGCCAGTTTCGCCGTTTGCAATCTCCCTCCATCAACGCCGCCCTTTTAAACAGACAGGCTCTTCGACCAGGCTTACGGGATAGCTTTGACTTCACTATGGAGCGAATGAAGGAATATACTTGGTGTAACAGTGCCGTAGACTACGTTCGGCTCAGGTGTGAGGCATTACATGACATGCCGAACGTATTCACCCACGGTGATTTGGATTGGAGTAACATAATGGTTCTGGATAAGCAAGTTTGCGGTATGATTGATATGGAGAGCAGCGGCTTCTTCTCTCCCTACTGGGAGTGGTTTTCTGTTAAGAGGATGGCTCAAGGTCTACCAGATGGGTCCTGGTTCCGCCTTCTGGAGGAGCGCTTGGCGGACGAGCAGGGTTCGGAGTGCGCTGGCATGTGGGAAGCGGAAAGGCTCATTCAAGCACTGAACCATCATTCACAGTGGGCTTTGACACCTGATGAGCGGTTCGCAAATCGTTTAAATGGTTGGGCCGAAGTCAGCTGTATTCTTGGTGTGGATGTTGGCACCGCCCCTCAAGCCACCTACGCTCCATGGTCCGAGAACCCCTGGTGGCTTGATTATTACCTTAAGAGAGAAGATAATGCAAGATTGAGCACTCCTAAGCCGGACAACACCGCTAGGAGTAGAAGCGGTTTCTTTACTATGAATGCAACTCTACATGAGCCGACGGCTGAGGTCGAATTGGCCAGGAAGGGAGCCCTGGCAGTCTCAACATAGTTAGTATTGATTGGCTGACTAGCCGAGCTTCTTTGCGATAGTATCGGCAGCCGCATTAGCGAGACTTGGGAACGGTGCTCTTGAATACTGTAGGTGGGTACATGTTGCCGACGTAGAGGCAGATGATCATGAGAAGAATCTCCTCAAGCACGGACATGCAAAGAAAGATGGTAGGATCGCCGTTGAAGATGCTGAAGCGAGGATCGTTGCCAAAATCGCCAATGCAGGCATAGACCATGCGAACAATGAGCAAGGGTCCGCAGACGTAAATGGAATAGAGAGTGATTCTCTCATTGCGCGGCAAAATGTTGACAGAAGCAGTCAGCCAGCCGAGGATGCAGAACATGAGCCCCAGACAGGCAACAAAAAGAGCCAGGGCAATCTTGAGAAGAGACGGAATGGTGTTGTTGTCGACTGCCTGGACAGCACCGCCAATACCGACACCAAGACCAGCCAGACTAACAACATCGACAAAGAGGAAAACGTGCTGGGGAACAGTCAAGACGGTCGCGTTCACGCGGCGGAGAAGGCCAACAGCGGCAAGGGTCAGAGGCGCAATGCCAAGGAGATCGCAGGTCAGCTTCGTGACGACGATACCGCGATCGCTGTGGGTCATGAGAAGAAGCTGGCAGATGGCCGCAATGACACGCAGAAGACCAAGAACCAGAAGGAAGCGCCAGCAGGCAGAGACGGCCCTGATGCCCTGCTTGAAGCAGAGGACGGTGGCAAAGAATAGACAGGGAATGAAAGCAATAAGCTGCAGGACCGCAATGCCATCACGGTATGTGAAGTTGGCCATCTTGGCAGTGTAGATTGATCTGCGTCAGGTGGAGAGTCGCCAAGACCTTTGGATGTGAATGGGGCCGAAATATGGCTAATTCCGCTCAAAGAGGAGTCGACGCAATCCAAACTCGAGTATAAATTGTGTTGGGTGACAAAGGATTGAATGTTGTTGTCCAGGATTTGAGGAAACGACTGGAGATGCCAAGGTGCGCGTTAATAACTGCAGAGTGAAATTCTAGAAACGTGGGCGAGGTGACGGCGAGGTTTTAACTTGTTCTGGTTCGCCAAGTCTTTTACGGTATTAAAGGTCAGATGGAGGAGAGTAATTCCCCATTCAGCATGGCATAAGAAATAGGAAAACTGTGGTGGTAGCCTCACAGGTGGGTGCGGGAACCCCGAAGCAAGGGAACGGCGCGAAAGGGCGAGATGGCGCTCAACATACGTAAGTGCACACGTCTCAGGATGCGCCGTGCTAACCGTGTGAGTAAGGTGAACCGTAAGGCTGTTCTGGAGAAAAGCCATCCTGCTGGCTTCCGATCTGGCGAAACCCAAAGCATACTTGGGGTGTTAGTGCCGTTCGAGGCTGCTCAAAACCGAAATCCGTTCCGTCTCCAAGCTGTCCCATTCGGGTAAGATTTCCCGCCCACTGCCATTTCCCGCGTCCGGCCGGGAATGCCACATGGGCATTGTGGCAGAGTCACCTCGGCCGAAAACAAGCGGCAAGGCGAAAACATGAGGCGCTTCAAGGCTCGGGGCTGCCTTGCGGCTGTGATTTATGCGACCGTGACGTATAGTCCAATGGAGGACCGATGTGACCAGTCAGTTAAGATGCGTCCTGCCAGCGACTATACCAGCCTAGTTTTGCTAGCATGGAGCGCTGTAACAAAAGAATAAAGCCCCTGACAAGAGCTGCTTCTATACTTGGACTGGTGCTGATTCGAATAGCAATAGCTTCAGCCCTGCGTAGCGTGTGACCTGTGGAGGTCAACTAGTTATTTAATGTAATTTAGTAGCACGTTTTTCCTTGATTTTGCTTATGGCTTTCTTAACACCTTCGGTACTTGACACTTATGTATTAGTGTTGTCACGATGTGTCTGCCCTGGAGGATGAGGCGAGACCAGATCATGCCATGTCATCAGAGTACCGCCTTCACCTTCATTCTGCCAGACAGTTTATTAGACTCGACACCACACTCCCAATTCCGGCTACCAGATTTGGCTTATACCGTCTCACCTCGTTTGGTTCCCCCAGGGCCCAGTGTAAGCATGTAAGCCCGACAGCGACAGGGTCGTGAGCGGCTGGGGCAGTCTTCTCATAGGGCGAGCATCGATGCCTCCTTTATGCGTAGAAACGTGCCGCAATCGGCAATTATTATGGTTTGATTGCGATATTGCTGGATCGGATAGTGGTGGTCTTGCTCTCAGTACCGCGGACAAGCGTATTACTACAGGACCCTAAATAGCAAGTGCCATAAAAGATGGCGCATTGCTACATGTGAGATTTGTGTATAGCTAGAAATTGACTGTCATTCTTATATATCTGACAGTATAGACCGGAGTATCCCATCTCTACACATCTCATTATTTTTTTGGACTTCCTGGTGGCATCTGCATTTTTCTTTCCCATTTCATCCCTTCTCTTGTTTCGCCTGCCCTCATCATCACCAGGCTTAGCCTCAGGTTACACCCACTCACAATGACAGCAGCCGAGAGCAACAATCTGCCCCGCACCAAGCTGCCTTTCTTTAACATCACCTTTCGCAACCTCGATGATGGCAACTATGAAGCCCCCTCGGACTACAATCAGGTTGCCCGCCAGTTGACCCCGGTTTTAGGATCCAACGATGCCCTATTAAAGGCATTTGGCGCCTTTGTCCTTGCAGTGTCCGACTTGGAAGATGCCGCCTTTACAGCCGACGTGGGTTCCGAGCGTCTGTTGGTGACGGCTAAGGCGACTGGCCTCAATGAGCAACTTCGAACCTTTTCCTCCGATAAAATAGCCATTTCATCCTCCCCTCTCACGTCCAATATTGCCGACGGCCAACTCGATTTCGAGATTCAAATCATCGCACACGGGAGTGCCTCAAAAGTCCCCAAGCAGCTGTGCAGTGTAAGAACAAACGGAGGCTGCGTACAGCCACCCCCAATCCACGATTTGAAACTGTCAATTTCTAGGCAGTAATCGAATTATATAAGTGTACTGACCTGTTCTTTTCTCTCTAGGCTTTCGTTCTCTGTGTGTGCCCTACTGCAGGTGGTGACGTTGCCGACCTGCAGCTCTTTGTCGATGTGCGGAACGGCCACGCGGAATCTACAACACACCTTCTCGAGCTCGCCGCGCGCTACCTCGCTCCCGAGCCTGCCACCATTTCCAGCGTCTCTTTAAAGAAGGCTGAGCCATTCTCGAGCCGGCAAAATGGCCCGCCCACCATGATCAGCCGCCCGCCGCTGCTGAAGAGCGATCTAAAGCTGTACAGCAGCGAGGCGGACTGTCCTGCCCTCTTCCACAGCGCCTTTGAGCGTCGCGCGGCTGAATCTCCTGACAACTCGTGCGTCGAGTACATTGCCGACGCCTCGGGCCAGATTGAGAAGTGGACTTTTGCTGAGATTCACGTGCTGGCCGAGAACCTAATGAAGGAATTGCACATTTTGGAGACCAATGTTGCCTGGAGCAAGCCCTTTAACGGCCAGCACATTGTGCCGCTGTACCTACCAGGTTGCCCCCAGCTCTACGCTGGTTACATGGGTATCATGAAAGCTGGCTGCGCCTTCTGTCCTCTCCCTCTCGATGCTCCTCCTGAGAGAGTCCAGGTTATCCTGGAGGATATCGAGGCCCCCGTCGTCCTCGGCCTTGGCAGCAACCCCTTCCCTGGCCTAGCAATGGATACCGCCGAACCTCATATTGCCAAATACCTTCGGAATATCATTTGGGTCGATCTGGCCAACCTTTCGGCCTGGCGCGCACACAAACCCGTGGAGGCTCTTGCACCCACCCAGCCCCGAGAGCCCAAGGAAGAGGACCTCGCCTACATTCTCTACACCAGTGGCTCAACCGGTAAGCCCAAGGGTGTTTTGATTTCGCACATTTCCGCCTGCTGTGCCATTGGCGGTCACGATGAGGCTTTCCCTCACCTGGCCGTTGGCCCCGAGCTGCGCTGGCTGCAGTTTGCTATGCCGACTTTCGATCTTAGTCTGATCGAAATCTTTATCACCATGGGCAACGCCGGCACAATTTGCGTTGCTGAGCGCTCGCTCATGCTTACCGACATTGAGCGCACCATTAAGCTCTTTCAGGCCAACACCATCTTCACCGTGCCCAGTCTGGCCACGCTCCTGCGCCCTGCCAAGGTGCCATCTCTGACGACTCTTATCGTTGGTGGCGAGCTGCTGAACAAATACACCATCGATAACTTTTCATACGACTCGCCGCGCGGTCCTAGTGAGCCCCAGCGCCATCTCATCAATATTTACGGCCCTACTGAAGCCACCATGGCTGTCGCGACCGAGGAGTCTGCCGTCACCACGCGCGGTTCCATCATCGGTGACTGCCTACGCTGCGCCGGCATCATCATCATCGACCCCAACTCAGATGAGCTAATTGAGATCCCTTCGCCTCTGACTGGCGAGCTTGCCATCATTGGACCCCAGGTTGGCTTTGGATACCTCAACCGCCCCAAGGAAACCAATGCCGCTTTCAAGGATGGCAGCCACCTCGGTCTCGGCCCCGTCTATAAGACTGGCGACAGAAGCCGCATCGTCTGGAGCGCGGATGGCAAGCCCAAGGTTGAGATTCTCGGCCGTCTCAGCATGGAGCAGGTCAAGCTCAACGGTCGTCGTGTCGAGCTGAGCGAGATTGAGTCTAGCATTGCCAAGTCAGAGCTTGTCCGCGAAGTTGCTACCGTTGTGCTCGGCAAGGCCCAGCTCGTGGCCTACCTCTCGCTTGCCCACACCTCGGACTCTGCCAAGTCTCACGAGGTCGCCATCGCCGACTGTCGCGACGTCGCGAACCGTACTATGCCCACTTGGATGCGACCCAGCGACTACACGGTTCTGGCGGAGCTTCCTCGCACGGCCAGCGGCAAGGTCGACCGCAAGGTGCTCCAGAAGCGGGCGCAAGAAACGTTTGGCGTCTCTACGCCCGTCCCTGCTGCCCAGGTCACCAAGATTGCGGTGGACTTTGCTAGTAAGGACAGCGTCCGCGAGCTCATTGTCAAGACCACCACTTCTGTCATTGGCGAGACGGCCGCTTCCGCTGATGCCACTACACCGCTGTACACATGGGGCATTGACAGTCTTCAGGGCATGCGCATCCTGCAGACACTCCGCGAGTACGAGGTTGAGGGCCTCGCCCTCAACGACATCATGGTCGGCAACAGCCTCAACGCTCTCACCCAGCGCATCGTTGAGCTGTACGCGACCAATAATACCGATGCTGATGCCGAAATGGACGACGGCCCGATTGAGATTGAAGACGAAGAGGAGCTGCTGTTTCTACCGCTAAAAGCCAAGCTCAAGCACTTTGAAGCCGAATGCCGCCAGCAGTGCTCCAACAGTCTCGATATTCCAGTCGAGCAGATTGAGCACGTCCTTCCTTCGACCGGCATGCAGACCCGCATGGTCGCCTTCTTTCAGGAGTGCGTGGACGAGCTCGGTCTCAGCAAGCCGTACATCGAGCACTTTCCCTACAAGGTGCCTCAGATATTTGACTTGGACCGCTTTGAAACGGCCGTCCTTGCTGTGCTCAACGAGCACGACGCTTTCCGCACCATTACCTGCCCAGTCGAGCACCCCCTCACGCCCTTTGCGCAGGTCGTCCTGAGCAGAGATTCACCGCGCGCCGCGCTCTCCGTTGTCCGCATCACCTGCTCGACCTACGACGAGAGTCCCAACAGCCTGTGGACCAAGACGATTGAGCAGGCGCAAAAGTCGGCCTATGAGGTGCTGGACCTGGCGCACCCGGGCGCCGTCGTCACCTTTATCTACGACGAGGCCCGCCAGCACTGCGTCATGGTTTGGTCGCTATTCCACATGATTTACGACGGCATCAGCCTCGAGGTGCTGCGGCGCGAGATTGCCGGCGCGTACAACAACCCGCGAACCGTGGCCACAATTGCCGCCAAGTGCCCCAAGGGCGTGCGCCTACCCATCGAGGCGCACTACAGTGGCGACTGGCTCGAGACGAGCTTGTACTGGATGCGCGAGCGTGCCGGCGCCGGCTGGTTCAAGCTCGGCGAGCGCGCGTTGCCTATCCAAGGCGACTACTCGGAGTCGTTTCGCAACGGCGACGTCGCGTGCGAGACGCTTGTCTCGAGCCTCAGCCTCGACGACCTCAACGAGCGCACGCGCAAGCACGGCCTCAACTCGGCACTGGCCGTCACCCAGGCCGCCTACTCGATGGCGCTCGCGCAGACGATTGCCAAGCTCGACGGCGCTGACCACGACGTCGAGGTGCAGTTTGCGACCGTCATCCACGGCCGCCAGACACCCGCGGCGCTCGACTGCGTGGCGCTCATGCTCGAGACGCTGCCCGCGTACATCAAGTACCACAACGGCCCCGGGGCCACCAAGATAACGCACCGCGAGGCGTGCCGCCACATGCTCGCCGAGCACATCAGCCAGATGCCGCACGCGCAGATGCCCTGCACGACCGTCGACTTTGCCAAGACGGGCCGCCGCATGGATAGCTCCATCATTTTGCAAGCCTATCCCAAGCCGCCGACCTGCGTCTCTGCCTCATCCGACAGCGAAAACATTGTCGTCGACGACCTGCCCGGGTTCAACCGCGAGGAGAACCTTTTGCCCCCCTGGCAGGAGACCTTTACCGGCTATCCGCTGCTCATGGAGCTCTGGCAAGGCTTTGACCGCGCCGACGAGAAGCTGCGTATCCGCTGCTCGTACGTGCCGACGTGGCCGGGCTACGAGTTTATGACAAGGGCGTGGGCCCAGGGCCTCAACGCCGCCCTCGAGGCCAGCCTCGTGCGCATACTCAGCGAGCCCGAAGCCGAGTTTGACCCGGTGGCGGCTGACGCTGCTGACGTTGGTGGTGCCTCCTGGGCTGAGTCCATCGATGTCTCTGCTTAATATCCAGTAAACGAACTAGGGGACAGCAAAGGGCGGTGATATGTCGGCAAGTTTAATTAGTATCTAAGGATTTGAATCAGAGTATGTGATTTTTTTTGAAACAAAGTTTGTTTGTCTCCCATGCGTGATTTCTATTGCTTGCCCGCATTCTGATTATTAGTCGTCTCAATGGCTTTTTCGTTCTTTCGTTCTTTCTTCTTGTCAAGAACTGCACTTGTATAAGCGGCATGTCTCAGCCAAGAACCCACCAAACTGCGCCATCGTGCAGAGATTTGGCGTAGGTATGTAAATAGTTAGCACCTCGCCAATCTTGGGCGCAAAGTGGTGTCATGCGCCGCTGTGAAAAACAAGACACGACAAAGAGATGCAGGGCAGCAAATACGGAAATGTGGATTTCCTTGCTTTAAATCGGAAGCAGAGTAAACATGTAGTAATATACAGCGGTGCTTCGCGACTTTTTGGTAAAGTTCCATATCAAGACATCGGAAATAAAAACCAAGAACAAATCGCTGACATGCAGATTTAGGCTAGTAAGCCAGCCGCCCGACACCAGAAACGCCATCGAGAGGATATATACAAAAAGTCTATGAATGTTATGCGTTATGCGCCAAAAGAAAAATGGTATACAAGACGAAAAAGAAGAAGAAAAGACAGAGTCCACTACTTAAGAGGTGGACGGAGGCTATGATGCTCGACAAATTTGGCAAAGTCATCGGCCTGCGTAAAGCCGGCCTGCGTGCTGATACGCCTCAGCTGCGTCACTGTCCAGGCACGAGTCTCGTCCGTCAGGCTGTGCATGCAGCCCACAGTCAGGAGCACCCAGGTGGCAAAGTAGCAGCCGGCAGCCGAGCCCGTGTAGCCGCTGACTGGCTCAGAGGACCCAAAGACAGACGTGGGCGAGTATGGCGGGGAGGTGGCATCGCCCACGTCTATGCCCGAGTCCGACGTGGCCACGGGGGTCATGCCCTTGGGACGGTACATTTGCTGCTCGTGCTGGACCTGCTGCTGGGCCGGCGAGGTCACGTAGCCCATGAGCTGGGGCACGGCGGCGAGCAAGTCGGCGCGGATGTGAGCCATGGTCTTGGAGACGCCCTGGAGGCGGTCGACGTAATTGTTTGAGAAGAACCAGTTGGGGTCGATGTTGGCACCCCGCAGCAAAAGATAGCCAATGGCGTGGTTGGCCAAAATGCGGCATGTGCGCATCCTGTTCCAAACGTTGGCAATGTATACGTCGTGGTAAAGGTGGTGCACTTCGCCATGGAAACGTGTAGTGTCGACGGTGGGGGGCGGGGGATTCGGCATGACGGTGTAGCACCATTCCGGAGGGCATTCGGCAAAACTGCTCTCTAGGCGGTAGTCGATGTCGAGAGCTTGAGACAGAAACCGCTCTAGTTCTTCAATAGTCAAATTTGGCGCGGCCTTTTTGGATGAGTTGGAAGAAAGAGCGGGCATGCAGGATGAGTTATTGGGGACGGGAGTATTGGGGTTGTGGTTGATGTACGTGTAGCCACCCGGTGAAATTTGGTGGTAGAGGTCGAGGAGCTCGACCATGGCGCTGGCGCCAATCCAGTACGGGTCCGAAACAGAAAATGCCTTGGAAGCCTCGGTGCGCAACATGCGCAGTCTGGATGGCATGGGAATGCCGATGCGCAGGCAGTTTGTCAGGAGTTGTGTAAAGACATCCTTGAAGATTTGCAGACCAGTGGTAGTGGCAAACTGCGACTTGCCACGGACGTTTAGCAGGGAGACGGCACCGTCAATGTGCTGTTTCCAGCCATCGAGGGAAGCTTTACTAAACTCGTACAGCGCCAAAACAAGCACAGTGACGATTGTGCTGTCGCGACGCGCAGCAACGGGATCAGCCAGGGCACGGTTCACACGCTCCATGGTGTGTGTGTACATCATGATGGATCGGCACATGAGGTCAGTTTGCTTAGTGGTATGGGCCAGGCCAGCAAAGCCGACAGCAAGGACAGCACCTTCGAGCAGCTCATGACCCTCTTCGCGAGCCAAGATTGTGACTACATAGTCAAGAAAACCCGTGGAGGGACCGGACTGGTGAACGACGTAATGTGTGAGAAAGAAATCGAGGCCAATCATGTCCAGAGGCAAAGACAACGGGCGTTGGATGCTGCCCTCGTGACTGGAGCCACTAGGGGAGGCAGCCGTGGCGGCAAGCTCCATTCCAGTCGGGGAGCGGCGGGCAGGATGATCGCAGGGCACATCGACGGCCGAGGCAGCGCCAGAATGGATGGCGCTGGCGGACGTGGAATCTGTGCCCGTCATCATGGCATCGGAGCTGTCTGTAGAGAGGGCAAAGAGGCCACCATCGGTGTTAAAGGGAGTGTTGAAGCCGAGCAGGTCAAAGTTGAATGAGTTGCTGGCAAACATGCCCTCACCCATATCACCGAGCATGTCCTCGACGGGCGACATCTTTTGCGGAGGAAAGTGATGCGGCGAAGGCTGCGAGCGAGGTGCGCTTGAAGGGTGAGAAGTGGGCGGCGAGCGCTGGGCAGACGCAGGCTGTGACGTTTGTTGCGAAGCGGGAGCGGAGCGCTTGTTGAGTCTTGACCGAGCCTTGTCAATGACTTGGCTGCTTTCGTCGCGAAAGATGAGGCTGGAGGGGTCGCGGTAGCCTGGGCACTTTTGGCCCATGCGACGACATTGGCCGCATTCTGGATGAGCTTTATCGCACTGGAGGGGGTTTGCGCGTTAGTAGGTGTATGGGTTTTTTTCCCCTTCCTCGCGCTGTTGTCGCAACTTGGACGATGGACATGTGTTGTTCTCAACTCTGCCATCTGCGTGTGTGACTAACTTGAGAGAGTCGCATTACCAATGCTGCAGTGGATTGTCGCGCAACACTGTTTCGTCGGCATCGTACCAGCGCCGACAGAGACGTGAATGGCGCGCGGGTGAGGTAGAAAGAGGGGAGATGTAGCCAAACTTACTCGTCTCTTTTTGGCTCTGCAATTGTTGCAGCTTGTGGAAGGCCTGCCGCAGTAGACCATGGTTGAGGACGGGGGTCAAACGGCCAGCCGTTTGTACCAAGCAAAGGGTTGGGTTATCTGTGCGCCAGGTCCAAGGGGAAGGGGGACTATGCCCGTGGAACAAGGTAGCAGCGGAATACAAAGCAAGCAAGCAGCGAGCAGAAAGCCGTTGAGATGGAGTAGGGATGGGTAAGGAATCGGTAGAGTGGCGGCAGACTGGGAGCTGGGGTGGAGATGGAGAAGGGGAGGACGGAAAAGTAGACGGAAAGAGGAACCTCTTACGACAAAGAATCGAGCGGGAAACACGGTATCTAAATAATGAAGGAGTTGGAGATGCGAAAGGATTAGGGAGGAAAACAAGCTGATGGGCACAAAAAAAATCATGTCTGAGAAGAGAAGCGCGCGGAGTGGGCAAACGATGGTGGTGTTATGGTATGTACGGGAGGAGTATGGTGGATGATGATTGATGGTGGAGGAAGAGGAGCCGTTATTTTTAGTGTGGGGTCCCTTGATGAGTCCTTCGCCCAGGCAGCGGCTGCATTTACTGGCTTACAGAGGGTATTTACTGGTTTTACAGAGGGTCAACCATATAAAAGTGGGGGTTGGGCACCTGTACCTGGAGCTGGCACGCTGTTGATCAATTGCATGCAGTACAGCCTGTACAGGGAACTAACTGGTGAGCAAACTTGAGGTGAAACAGAACAAGGTGAGTAAATTATCAAGGCCACTACAGGCTGATGTAAATGCTTAGACTGAAGTAGTGTGCATCGATTTACTTCAAGTCGAGTGCATGCTACAGTGAGGTTGACTCGATGAAAAGGGACTTACATTTATAAACGCGCTGTATGTACAGCAAGCAACCAACTGCCTGCCTCGTCGCCGTATTCAACACCAACACCAGCTTACAACTGTTATTCTGTCATTTCACGACCCAGAAATTACATCGTCGCCCGGTACGGTCAGCTATGTACCCAGTATGGCTCTCCGGCTAACACGGCACCAACTCGCATCCGCAACGGTGGGGATCGTCATTGCAGTCAGATCTTAGCTGCCGGCGCTCGCACCTACGCCCTACAGAACCCTTGACACCCAGGGGGGGCGTGGCGTACATAGTTGCTCTGTAAAGTTTGCCCTTGTTTTCCACGCTTGATTTGGTCTATTTTTTTTTTTTTTTTTTAGCAATAGATACGCGAAACTGGCCAATAACCGACTTTTATTTTGCTGCATATTATTTGTTTTCATGCCCATGTGCCTACAGACATCTCGTCTGGCCGTACTCCGTACACAGCCCAAGACGCCCTGTAACAGTACAGGCGCTGTAGAACCACCTCCGGCCACCTCCGGGCCCTTCCGGAGCTGTTCTCCGGGCTTTGATCCACCGTATCGCCCGCTCAAGACTTGCACATTGCACTAACAAGTCCCCCATCTCGGTTGCATCTTGACGCAACAACCGTCCAACATCAAACTCATCAAACTACCCATCTCCAACCAGACAAATACTAGCAAACCACATTGCAACCTCGATTTGCGCCACTAATTGAACAGTCCATAGAAACTTTCATCCTCCGTCTGCAGCTTGTGAGCCACGGACACGGCCCTTGTCCCCGGAACCTGCACACTGCTAACCCGTTACCCGTGCCCTCGCATCGCCCTTGTCGTTGCCGTCGTGACCCTACCAGAGTACTGGTACACCAGTCATTCCATCCCATGTTATCCTTGAACTAACCACACACCGAGCCAGCCCCGTCGACCTCGTTCCTTTTCCATCATCTCATTTCAGTCAAAACATTACTTCCAGATCAAGTTTGAAAGCACAGGCTCTTAACATTTACTGCTGACTGCTCACCACATAGTCTCTTGCTCTCTTAACCCCTCTGCACCACTCTCCATGCTACCTATAATCATCGTGTCATCTCACAACACTGTCCCAGTAGACGCTCCCATCAAATTGGCCAGTCCAACTCGACACGGTGCTTGATTCAGCCTAGTGCTCTCCTCCCCAGTTTGCCTCTTACAGGTTTCCCGGTGCAGCCCTCAGGCCCATTTTCTAATCGGGCCTGCATTGCGTATTTTCGTCATCTCAGCCTCGTTTTCCGTATCTACAGAATCTGGTTAGGATTACCGGCGTCAGCCTCCCCCAAGAACGTGCTCCCAACTACGTAAATCGTCGCTATGCTGGTAGACCTTGTAGTGAGCTTACTTGCCTTGTTGGGCTTGCTTCATACCTATCTGGAGCCTCCTGCACAACTTGGATCAATTTGCCGGTGCGTGTTCCAACAGCGGAACCAGCCCAGTGTACTCCGATTTTCCGCTTCATAATTCAGCATCACCTGTTCTGTCAGTAACATGTCTGGCAGATGTCTGTCAGATGTCTGTCAGATGTCTTGTGTATATTATAATCCTCCGCAATCCATTCTCAACTATACTTTAGCATTAACCCTCGCATCTTCGACATCTTATTACATCTGCATACTGAACAACTCGCACTTACACCCACGACGAAGCAGATCTAACTTGTCGACATCCTACATCTGCCTTCAGATTATTTTGCCTACAAACAAAGTCCTGCATACAGTCTTTCAGAGCCTAGTCGATTGCTTGCCGTGTCTGTGTTTTTGCATTGTAACTCTTTCACATCAACTAGTTCTAATATTCCTTGCTTTTCTTCGACTCACACATCACACGCATTCACAATGGCTGCTCAAGTCGCTATCCCCAGGACTCAGACCGCCATTATTGCGGCCGACGCCGACGGCACCCTCAAGATTGACAGCAACGTTCCCGTCATTGAGCTCGAGCCCGACGCGGTCCTCGTCAAGACTGCTGCTCTCGCTCTGAACCCCGTCGACACCAAGATGTTCAAGGGCTTCGCCGCCGAGGGCGCCATTCTCGGTTTCGACTTTGCCGGCACCGTCGTTGCCGTCGGCTCCAACATGACAAAGGACGTCAAGATTGGCGACAGGGTGCTCGGCTCCGCCGACAGCATGGACGTCAAGCGTCCCAGCGGCGGTGCCTTTTGCCAGTACGCCTCGACGCCCGCCAGCCTCACCCTCAAGATCCCCGACGACATGTCCTTTACCGACGCCGCCTGCATGAGCACCTCGCTGGCCTCGGCCGGCATGGCCCTGTGGTTCAGCATGAAGATCCCCTCCACCATGGACAGCCCGGCGACTGGCGACAAGCGGCCCTACGTCCTGGTCTACGGCGGCTCTACCTCGACCGGCACCATGGCCATCCAGCTGCTCAAGAACGCCGGTCTCCGCCCCATTGCCACCTGCTCCCCCCACCACAACGAGTTTGTCCTCTCCTACGGTGCTGAGACGGTCTTTGACTACCACTCCCCCACCTGCGCAAAGGACATTCGCGCTTACACCGGCAATGCCCTGGCCTACGCCATTGACTGCATCACCCTCGCCTCCTCCATGAAGATCTGCTACGAGGCCGTTGGTCGTGCCGGTGGCCGCTACTGCGCCCTCGACCCCTTCCCCGAGACCCAGGCCACCCGCCGTGTTGTCAAGCCCGACTGGATCCTCGGCTCGACCGTCAAGGGCCGTGGCTCCATGTGGCCCGCCCCCTACGGCCGTGAGCCCGATGCCGATGCTCGCTCCTTCTGCGAGGACCTCTATGCCGCTGCCCAGACCCGCCTGGACGCTGGTCAGCTGAAGAACCACCCCGCCCAGGCCATGCAGGGTGGCTTCGAGGGCATCCTTGAGGGTATCGAGATGATTCGCCGCAAGGAAGTCAACGGTTTCAAGCTTGTCTACGAGATTAAGAACTAAAAGTTCCCTCTGCCGAACTCGAAACAACCACGCGGGTGCGCAAACACCACTCAAAAATCTACAAAAAAGCGACTTTTTTTCTATACACTTTAGGACAGCGGGGCCCCAATTACGGGCGACGAAGTGAACAATTCTATAAAAATTCTAAGAATCAATTTCCAATGAAACGAGTTGAAAGTGCTGGTGCGAGCTGACCTTGTGCTTACATTGGTACAGCAACTGACTAGTTAGTTACGGGATAGCAACTAGCCCGTTGGCTTGCAAGACACACAGACGAAACTTGTTGAAGTATAACAAGCCATACATTGCCAGGATCAACAAGAATGGGGATTCATTTTTCTTATTTTTTCCCCGTTTTTCCATGTTTCTAGTCTATATTCATTTGCAGCTAGCCATGAATATTCTACCATTGCATAGACTTTTGTCCAACTTGTTCATGCCAATTTCATCATCATCCATTGTTCACTCTCTGGTTTTCCACTCACATTTTGTATTCATGCATTTCTGACATGATTGCTGCGAGCGACCGAGCTATGGAGTAATTTCGTATCACGACACAATCCTGCTTCCATCTTAGCTAAGCTCACCCGCGCGTTCTGAACCTCAAATTCTGCAACATCGTGTAGCACGATATACCGATTTCCTATTCTAGAATTTTATCGCGGTGGTGGCTACCGGAGGTTTTAGTCCTACATTCTGTACTTTGTGATGGTTTGGCGGGTAGTCATTTCGCAACACCTTCCGTAACTCGTACTTGCTAAATATCCACATCAAGGGGCCAGGGCTGAAACTGCAAAGGGTATAACGTAGATGTGCATCGGCCCAGCATCCACATTCACTCCCGCCTCATGCAGGGTAGTTACGGGATGAGAAGGGAAAACCATACCGACAGCCCTATAGGGTCGTGTTGAACTTTGACATTTCTTCTGAATAACGCTGCTTTAATATGAAGGCCTGCAGGAGACCTGTTTGAGCCCCGTGATGCCTTTTGACTTGCTGAAGTCGTCTTGATGAAGTAAATGCTTTGTTGCTATTTTCAGGTAGAGTTTGGGCCGATAAAGAATCAATGAGCTGGTCATCGAGCCTTTGTGTTGTATACGAAAAAGACGGCAAGGTTGACTTTACCTTGTACTCTCCTGTAATCAATGCCATCACACTAGCTACACTAGCTAGTATGGCGAGGTCAGGCTGAGGTTCGCTATAACTGACGACTTGATCAATTCACCCGAGGGGAGCTATAGCCGCGCATTGCTAGGCTAACCGTCGTCGGTTACAAGTCTACACGGTTCAGATCCTTCGTCGTGTCCATCTGCCAGTATGAAGCCAAAGCCACGAGTCAAACTAAACGTCGCCGGCTACACGGCAACTCTCTTCCACAAGTGCTGACGGGCGGATGCACGCGGTGGCGAGTCTCAGTCAGCAAAATGCACCATCGCGACATGGGCAATGTACAATCCGGTTTGTTGTCTCTGGCAAGGTTGAGGGTTTATTTTTAATTTCATCTTGTTCTTTCGAGCTTCTAGAAAAAGCTTGTTGTAGGGACCAAATTCCGCATCCGGCTGGGCTGGTGCTTTCTTTATTTTTTTTATATACTTTTCGTGGTTTCTCTAAATTATACTTGCAGAGTCAACCGAGGTTATTTCTTCTTCATCCCATCGCATCTAGAGGTGGCCCTCAAGAAGTCTGGTGAAATATATGCAGTATGATTTGAATAGTCTGCATGTCTTGCTTCCACGTGGTAAACATTAAACCTCAACCTAGGCTAGTTCTGGATGGAGATGGCTGTCGGCCTGGCTAATGGTCCCCGGCTAACTAACTACTTTTCAGGGGCGTGGCAAGCACTCGACGAATATCGTTATTTACATGAGGGCCTCACATAGAATCCTATTGTTCCGAATTTGCATCCATACTCTTGACCTAATAGAGTAAACGCCCGGTACCCCCTGTTCACGCAATGCACCATACATAATATGCCGAGTGGTATGGGCTGGAAGGCACCTTTTCCACAGCTTTGGCTCGTTTAGTAGGCTAGTAGATCGATCCATAACTAGATCTGGGGTTGTTGTCATCCCCTCCCTATAGTCTCTGGCTCTCGCGCTGTGCCCCATCCCAGGTAAGCGGCAACTCTTCACCCCCAGCCGCGCCATCAGCATCGCTGACTTAAGCCTCTCCGATTTCCCATCGTGGTAACCAGGACGCCCTCTTGATCTCATGCGGCATCAGATACCGGATACGTCACTCTTCAGGTGCGCTGAGCCAATGAGCTTCCAGCGCTTGTTCCCAGCCACTCACCCACCCATCCACCCATCCACGTCCATCGACACCCTCCTTCCTGTAACCTGCAAATGCTATCGAATTGTACATGGAGCTACTGCCACGGTGTGCCAGCCAAGGCAAATGGAACTTTCTTTACTCCTTCTATGCGTCTCGGGGTACTATTCTTGGGCCCCGGCCAGTCAAAACGGCCGCCACACCTCCTCGGTTCTCGCGCACACCTTGGCTCACAAACTACCCGCACCCCTTGCATTGGCCTTCTCCCGTGTCTGCTCCCTCAGGTAGGTCCCCTTAAATCTCATCCTGTCACCCCCCAACCGTTCCACCTTGATCAATCTCTTGGTTGGCCAGCATATCCGGGGCGAAAAGGTTCGCGAGCCTGGACATGCATCTGCAGCTTCATGTAAGACAATCTGCTGCCTTTGCGACGGGCTGATGCTTCCCTCTCACCTTTTCAGCAGGTTTTCACCTTGGCTCCTCCACTCCTTCGCTCCCCGTTCCCCATCAAGGGTAAGCTCTGCCCATGAAGCTGGCCCTACGCGGCTCCGTAAAACGGCTTCGGCACCGTGATTATGGATCATCACCCTACACTCCTCAAGGTAAGATTGCATAGTCTCCCATCAGACCTAGGCCAGAAAGGTTCATCTCGTCAGATTATTTTGGAATAGTATGACAGCTACCGCTCCCCAAAGCATCAAAAGCATCACACTCGACAGCTAACTTTTTGGCAGCAGCAGATGCTCTGTAGTAGCCTGACTTGTCAATGAATCAGCTTCCCAGTGAAGGAGTCCTTTATCCTTACTTATGGATTCGGGAGAGCTGTACGGCGAGGCTGCAACCAGGAAAGCGGCTTGTGAGTCCATCGCCATCGCCATCGTTACCTGTGCCGGCTCTGCCACACTCCCACATGGAAGACTGCCCCGTCTATAGCCGCCATGCTACCCACCTCTTGTAACGGGGCAACCTTGGTCAATATGTGCTTATACGTCTAGCATCTTACCAAATCATTTGGTTTGGGCCGCTCATCCGGAGGCTTTCAGTGTGTGTCTCCATACTACGCCCTGAGTACAGCTTCACATAACATAAAGACCTTCTCCTGACTGCTTCTCGAGTTCCAGATCCGAACCATCAAGTCACCCTTCCTCTTCATGATAGCACCATACACTTTCCTCCTCTCCCCCGTTGATTCGTATCTAACAAACTGAGAAATTCGAGCCCTATTTCTCTTTTTGCTACCTACAATCATACCATCGACTTTTTGTGCATACTTTCCTCTTCACCCAATATACTTGTCTTTCCAACGTACATGCATTTAAATCACGGCCAAATCCAACGACATCTACATACCAGCAAACTATCACACCACCCTGAACTATAAACGAGCCTACTCTTCTACAACTGATCGCCATCTACACAATGTCTTCGCACCAAAACGAACCCATCGCCATCATTGGCAACGCCTGCCGATTCCCCGGTGACTCTACTTCCCCCTCCAAGCTCTGGGAGCTTCTGAAGCAGCCCCGTGAGGTTTCGCGCAACATTGATCGTTTCCAGTCTGCTGGTTTCTACAACAAGGATGGCCACTACCACGGCGCTAGCAACGTCCAGCACTCTTACCTGCTTAATGAGGACCCACGCCTGTTCGATGCCCAGTTCTTCAACATCCCTCCTGGCGAGGCCGAGTCCATCGATCCCCAGCAGCGCATGATTCTCGAGACCGTCTACGATGCCGTTGAGACTTCTGGCTTGGTCCTCGAGAACCTCCGTGGATCAAACACTGCTGTCTATGTCGGTGTCATGTGTGACGACTATGGCAACATTTGCTACGTCGACCAGGAGTCTATTCCTACGTATGCCGCTACCGGTACGGCCCGCAGTATCCTGTCCAACCGCGTCTCCTTCATCTTCGACTGGAGAGGCCCTTCGATGACCATCGACACCGCTTGCTCCTCGTCCCTGGTAGCCCTTCACCAGGGTGTGCAGGTTCTGCGAAGTGGCACTTCCCCCATTGCCATTGCCGCTGGTGCCAACCTCATCTTCTCCCCGAACATGTTCATTGCCGAGTCTAACCTGAACATGTTGTCGCCCACTGGCCACTCTCAGATGTGGGATGCCAACGCCGACGGTTATGCTCGTGGTGAAGGTATTGCCGCTGTTGTCATGAAGCGTCTCTCCGACGCCATCCGTGATGGTGACAACATTGAGTGCATCATCCGCGAGACTGGTGTGAACCAGGATGGCCACACTCCCGGTATTACCATGCCTAGCCAGGAGGCTCAGACTCGCCTCATCCACGAGACCTATGCTCGTGCTGGCCTCGACGTTTCCAAGCCCGAGGACCGCCCCCAGTACTTTGAAGCCCACGGTACTGGTACCAAGGCTGGTGATGGCGTAGAATCCAAGGCCATTTACAGGGCCTTCTTCCCTGAGTCGGACGACAAGCACGACACTCTCTGGGTCGGTTCTATCAAGACCGTCATCGGCCATACTGAAGGTACCGCTGGTATTGCCGGTGTGATGAAGGCCTCTCTTGCTATTCAGAACAAGACCATCCCCCCAAACATGCACTTTAACACTCTTAACCCCGAGATCACTCCCTTTTACGGAAAGCTCCAGATTGCTACCGCTGCTCAGAACTGGCCCAAGCTCGCTTCTGGTTCGGTTCCTCGTGCCAGTATCAACAGCTTCGGTTTCGGTGGTACCAATGCCCACGCCATCATTGAGGCATATGTGCCAGAGGCGCCCAAGGCGCTTACTCAGGTAGCTCCTGCTGTCGCTAACCCACTGGCACTGACCTTCTCTGCTACTTCTGAGAGATCTCTGACAAACTTGATGGCCAACTACCTTGAGTATCTCACTGAAAACTCCGAAGTGGATATCGGTAAGTTGGCGTGGACCCTGCACGACCGACGTTCTACTTTCAGCTACCGCAGCTCTGTTGCTGCTCAGACTCAGGATGAGCTCGTTGCCAAGCTGCAAAAGTCTGTAGAGGACCAGCGCTCTGGAAACTCTTCCGCTGTGACCCGTGGTACCTCGGCCAAAAAGAACCTCCTCGGTGTCTTTACGGGTCAGGGTGCCCAGTGGGCTACAATGGGTAGAGATCTCATTTCATCCTCAAAGTTTGCCGAAAGCATCATCGACAAGCTCGAAAAGTCCCTTGGTGAGCTTCCTGAGGGAGATTGCCCATCCTGGTCCCTCAAAGAGCAGATGATGGCCGACCCTTCCAAGTCGCGCATCACTGAGGGTGAGTTGTCTCAGCCTCTCTGCACCGCCGTCCAGGTCATGCTGGTCGAAATGCTCAAGGTGGCCGGCATCGAATTCGACAGTGTCGTTGGCCACTCCAGTGGTGAGATTGGTGCCGCATACGCCTCCGGCTTTATCAATGACACGGATGCCATTCGCATTGCGTACTACCGTGGCCGCTATGCTTACCTCGCTCGTGGCCCGCAAGGCCAGCGTGGTGGTATGTTGGCTGCTGGTACTACTCTGGAGGACGCTCGTGAGCTTTGCGATCTTCCTGCCTTTGAGGATCGTGTTAGCGCTGCCGCTTATAACTCGTCTTCTTCCGTCACCCTATCCGGTGACTTGGATGCTATTGAGGAGGTCAAGGAGGTTCTTGATGATGAGAAGATGTTCAACCGTCAGCTCAAGGTTGATACTGCCTATCACTCTCATCACATGATTCCTTGCTCGCAGAAGTACTACGAGGCTCTTGATGCTTGCAAGATCAACATCATGACCCCATCTGGACGCACCAAGTGGTACTCGTCTGTTTACGATGGCAAGGTCATGGAGCCTTGCGATGCGCTCAAGCACCAGTACTGGGTCGACAACATGGTTAACATTGTTCTGTTTGCTACTGCCCTGGGCTCTGCTCTCAGAAACTCTGAGCCCAAGCTTACTCAGGCTATTGAGCTCGGCCCCCATGCCGCTCTCAAGGGCCCTGCCTCCACTGTCATTGAAGAGACCATCAAGTCTACTATCCCATACACCGGCACCCTTTCTCGTGGCCAAAACGACGTTACCGCCATGGCCACCTGCTTGGCCTACCTCTGGGCCCAGTTCGGCCGCTCTTCTGCCGACTGGAAGGCCTACTACGGCCTCTTTGCCGACTCTACCCCCAAGACTATGCTCAACCTGCCTAGCTACCCCTTCAACCACGAGCGTCTCTTCTGGTATGAGGCTCGCAAGTCCCGCGTCAACCGTCTCCGTGAGGACCCTGCCCACGTCCTCCTCGGTACCCGCACCGACACCATCAACGAGCGTGAAATCCGCTGGCGCAACTACATCCACTCTGGGGAGATTCCCTGGCTTCAGGGACACAATATCCAGGGCCAAACGCTGTTCCCTGCTGCCGGGTTCCTTGTCATGGCTGTCGAGGCTGCTCGCATTGCTGGCCGTGCTGAAGCTATTCAGGCCATTGAGCTGAAGGACTCTGCTATCCACCGTGCCCTGGCCATCAGCGAAGACAAGGGTATCGAGACTCTTTTCACTCTCTCCAACGTCACCATAACTGAGACTGGTGAGGGTACTTCTGTCCTGACTGCTCGCTTCGCTTGCGACGCGTGCCTCCAGAAGCAGTCTGACAACTTTGTCTCTATTGCCAGCGGTGATGTTATCATGACCTATGGCACCCCTTCCTCCTCTGCTCTTGTTGAGTACCCCAAGGAGGAGGGTCTCGGCATGCTTGACGTCGATGCTGACCTCTTCTACGCTTACCTTGCCAACATCGGCTACAACTACGCCGACATGTTTAAGGGTATCACTTCCCTTCGAAGAACCACCAACCTTGCTCAGGGTGTCATTACCACCAAGGTTCCTGAGACGCTGGCCAACGACCCCATTGACCAGTTTCTCCTCCACCCTTCTACTCTCGATGTGGCTTTCCAGGCCATCTTCGCCGCCATCTCTTTCCCTGGCGACGGTGCTCTCTGGGCCTTGCACATTCCCACCACTATCCGTCGCGTCACCATCAACCCCGTGGTTTGCCCCATGAACGGTGGTGTTGACGAGAAGGTCCGCTTCTCCGCTACCTCCAACCGTGCCGATGACGGCACCTTTTCTGGCTGTGTTGACATCTTCCCTGTTCACAGTGACTATTCTATGTGCCAGGTTGAGGGTCTTGAGGTCAGCCCCGTCTCTCCTCCTACTGCGAGAGATGACCGTCCCTTCTTCGGTCAGACCAACCACTGGCTCAGTCTTCCCGATGCTGACTCCTTCGCCGCTGTCCTTCGCATTACCTCCACCCAGGAGGCTGAGAAGTCTCAGCTCGACCGCCTGGCTGTCTCCTACCTCCGCAACATCCTGCAGTCCTCCGGCCACGAGACTGACCAGCTCAAGAGCTGGGCCCAGACCGTCCTTGCCAGCCTTGGTAAGAAGGCTTCTTTGCCAGTGATTGAGCAGTCCGATATCGCTGTCCAAGACAACTCTGCCTACAAGACCAACTTCAGCATCCTACAGACCATTGGCGCCGGGATTGAGAAGGGTGAGCTTCCCCAAGGCTCCGATGCCTCTGCGCTTCTCAACACCTTCTACGAGACTTCTCTCGGGGCTGCTGAGGCTCGCGAGGCTCTCGCTGTCCTTGCTCAGCAGATTGTTCGCCGCTACCCTCACATGAACATTCTGGACCTCTCCAGCGGCCCTGGCAGTGTCACCAAGACCGTCATGGACAAGATTGGTGCTCTCTTCTCTGCCTACACTTGCACTGGTGCCACTGATGAGCACTTTGCTCAGCTTGCCAAGGATTACCCTGCCATTTCCACTCGGACCATTGACTTTTCCGAGGATCTCGACGAGCAGGGCTTCTTCGCTGGTGCTTATGACCTTGTCATTGCCGGCAACGGTTTCCACAGCATCAAGGACAACGTGGAGGGCATGCAGAAGCTCCGCTCTCTCGTCCGTCCTGGTGGTTACCTTGTTGCTCAGCAGATTACCAACTCTGACTCTGCTCACGTTGGCCTGACGGTCGCTAGTGTTGCCCTCCAGCCGGAAGAGATCAGCAGCACTACCACTCTGGTTGCCGACCTCGGCGAGTACGATGACATCTTGCGCACTGCTGGCTTCTCCGGCATCGACACTGTCACTCCAGACTCTGTCAGTCCCTTCACTATCTTCGTGTCCCAGGCTATTGACCAGCAGATTCTCAATATTCGCAAGCCTCTGCAGTCTAGCAAGGTTGACTTGGAGAATGTCCTCATCATCGGTGGCCAGCGCTTCCAAGTTTCTCGCATGATTGAGACCATGAAGAAGTCTCTGGTACCCTTTGCCAAGAATGTCGAGACTATCCGCTCTCTCAACGAACTCGATGCCTCCATGCTGGCTACTCGTCCTTACGTCATCTCACTTACCGAGCTTGACGACCACTTCTTCGAGAACCTTACCGAGACAAAGTGGGAGGCTCTCAAGACCCTCTTCTTCCGTTCTCGCTACATCCTCTGGGCCACTCAGGGTGCCAACGGCGATGCTCCTTATGCCAATGTCATGAAGGGTGTTGTCCGCTGCATGCTTGTCGAGATCCCCCATCTTCACGGCCAGATGTTCAATATTGAAGGCCAGCTGAAGCCTGAGCAGCATGCCCTGATCATTGTCGAGTCCGTTATGCGTCTGCACATTTCTGACACTTGGAAGGACAATGTCCCGACCTACGACCCTCTCTGGACTGTCGAGCGTGAATACATGCTCAAGGATGACAAGCTCTGGATCATGCGCTACGATTCCGAGAACACCCTCAACGCTGGCTATAATGCTCTTCGTCGCCGTGTTATCCAGGAAGTCTCTACCAAGGACCAAGTTGTTGCCCTCACACCCGAGAAGCAGCTTCAGCAGTACCGCCTGTCCCCCAAAGCCACTGTCGAGATTGAGGGCATCTCCAACAGCACCGTCACGGTCCACCACTCTCTTTCGTCTGCTATCAAGGTTGAGGGACTTGGCTACATGCACTTGAGTGTTGGCAAGGAGGCCGAGACTGGTTACACTGTTGTCGCCTTTTCTGAGCAGAACCAATCGTCTCTTACTCTTCCCAAGTCTCGCCTCCTCCCCGTTGATGTCCCCGAGGGCAAAGAGCGAAGCCTCCTCGTTGCTATTGCCTGCAACATGCTTGCTACTGATCTCCTTGGCAAGGTCACTGCCGGCGACCGCATCGTTCTTCATGAGCCTCCCACTGTGTTAGCCAAGCTCTTGATTGAGCGCGTCGCCAACACTGGCGTCCAGCTGCTTTTCACCACCACCCGCAGAAAGGCTGCTCTCCAGGCTCAGTGGAAGCACATTCACGCCTACAGCACTGACCGTGACATGCGCCAGATCACCGCTTCCAACACTGCTATCTTTGTTGACTTTTCCAACAACGAGAAGCGCCGTGACGTTGTTGAGCACCTCACAGAGGGCCTGCCTTTCGGTGCCCGCAAGTACGAGCTTGGTGACTTCCTGCCTTCCCGCTCTGTTCTCTACTCGGACAGCAGCGAGGAGCAGGTCAGCACCGCGCTCGAGAAGGCCTACTCGACTGCTACCGCTGAGCGCAGCTCCGTTCCTTTTGACAATGTTGCCAACACCCGTGTCCAGCAGATCGCTGACGATGCCGCTCTGGCTGAGACTCTCACCACTGTTGATTGGACTGATGCTACTCCTTTCCCTGCCAGTGTGACGCTCGCCATGGACGAAGTCAACTTCCGCCCCGACCGCACTTATTTCCTCATCGGTATGACCGGTTCTCTCGGTCTGTCCACCTGCGAGTACATGATGGAGCGTGGTGCCCGCTTCTTTGCTTTGTCTTCTCGTCGCCCCAACGTTGACAAGCGCTGGCTGGAAAAGGTTAGCAAGGCTTATGGCGCTGTTGTCAAGGCCTTCCCTCTTGACATTACCAGCCGTGCCAGTCTCCAGAAGGTTCACGATGACATCAACGACACCATGCCTCCCGTTGCTGGTGTTGCCAATGGTGCTCTGATTATGCGCGATGGTCTCTTTATGGACTCCAGCGCCGACACCATGAACGAAGCTCTTGGTCCCAAGGTTGCCGGTTCCGTCTTCCTCGACGACCTCTTCTACAATGTCAACCTGGACTTTTTCATCCTGTACTCTTCTCTTGTCTACGTTACGGGTAATATTGGTCAGACTTCTTATGCTGCCGGTAACGGTTTCATGGTCAGCTTGGTCCACGGCCGCCGTGCTCGTGGTCTCAATGCTACCGTTATGAACCTTGGTGGTATCAGTGGTATCGGCTACATTACTCGTACTGACCACGGTATTCTTGGCAAGCTTGACATTCTTGGATATGGTATCATGTCCGAGCTTGACTACAAGTACTTCTTTGCCGAGTCCGTCATGGCCGGTGCTGCCGACTCCGGTCGCAATCCAGAAGTCTCTGCTGGCCTTCGCTATGTCAACAAGACCGAAAAGAACCCTCCCAAGTGGGTTGTCGACCCCAAGTTCTCTCACTACGTCATTGACCGCACTTCTCGTGATGGTGGCGACAAGGGTGGCGACAGTGCCATGTCTACCAAGGCCCAGCTTCTCGAGGCTACTACCGAGAAGGACGCTCGCAACATCATCTTGAACGCCCTCATGGCCATGCTTGGCAAGAAACTTGACCTGCCTCCCACTGAGAGTGTCCACTCCGATGTTGCCATTGTCGAGATGGGTGTCGACTCTCTCGTGGCTGTCGATCTTCGCTCGTGGTTCTCCAACGAATTCGAGCACGACATTCCTGTTATCAAGATCCTTGGTGGTGCCACCCTTGCCGACTTGGTTGAGGATACTGTTGCCAACATGTCTCATGATATCTGCCCCAACATTAGCGGTGGCTCTGGCGACGACGCCGAGGCTAAGCCTGTTGCTGCTGCTGAGGCTCCAGTCCCAGTTGCTGCTGTTGATTCATCCAGCGGCGACTCCGCGTCTTCCAGCGATGAGCGTGAAAGTGCTACCTCTGTCGAGACTGCTCCTACCACGACTTCCAAGCTTACCAAGGAAGTTGTTGCTGCCCTCAAGCCCACCGTTGATGTTGTCCCCAAGCGTCACTTTGTCCGTGAGGAGAGGATGACCTATGGTTGCTCTCGCTTCTGGTTCCTCCGCCAGTACCTCGAGGACTCCACCTGCTTCAACGTTCTGGTCCAGACACGCCTCAACGGCAAGATTGACTCTGCTCGTCTCCAGGAGGCTGTTCGAAAGCTCGGTGCTCGTCACGAGTCTCTCCGAACTTCCTTCTTCGTCTCTGAGAAGGGTGAACCCTGCATGGGTGTCATGTCCGACTCCCTTCTTCGCCTTGAGGTTGAGAAGGTTCAGGAGATCAGCCAGGCCGAGATGGCTTATCAGGACATGATGGGCTACAACTTCGACATTGAGCGTGGTGAGGTCATCCGCATGCGCCTTCTCTCCCTCTCCGAGACCGACCACGTTTTCATCTTCGCTGTTCACCACATCGCCATGGACGGTTTCTCCTTCAACCTCATGATCCGTGATCTCGACATGATGTACCAGGGCAAGCCTGTTCCTCAGATCCCTGCTCAATTCACCGACTTTGCTATCCAGCAGCGTCGCGATGTCGAGGCCGGTCGCATGCGCAACGATATTGCTTTCTGGAAGAAGACCTTCTCCAGCATTCCTGATCCTCTCCCTCTCTTCCCTTTCACTGGCGTTGGCAACCGCATGCCTCTTGTCAAGTACGAACACGAGGAAGTTGAGATTAGCCTGGACGCCGCTATGGCCCAGAAGATCCGCAACCTCTGTCGCCAGAACCGCTGCACCACCTTCCACTTCTTCCTCGCTACGTTCCAGATATTCCTTACCAAGTGGCTCGAGGTAGACGATCTCTGCATTGGTATCGCCGATGCCAACCGCAGCGACATCAAGACTTTGTCCACCATTGGTTTGCTCCTGAACCTTGTTCCCCTCCGTTTCAGTGCCCTCAACGAAAAGGCTCCCTTCTCCAGTGTCCTTGCGGCTGCTAAGCAGACTGCTTACAACAGCTTGGCCCACTCAAAGCTTCCCTTCGATCTTCTTCTTGAGGAGTTGAACCTCCCCCGCTCTTCCTCCACTAGCCCACTGTTCCAAGCATTCCTTGACTACCGTCAGCTGGCTGTCAAGACTCCTCCTATGCTGGAGTCCAGTGCTGAGGGCGAGCAGAACTTTGGTGCTACCGCCTATGACGTTGTCCTCGATGTTACTGACTATGCTATGGCTGACATCAAGATCAAGTGGCAGACCCAGAAGGCCCTCTACAACACCAAGCATACTGGGGCCATGATGGAAAGTTATATGAACCTTCTAAACCACTTCGCCAACAGTGCCACTTCTTCTGTCGAAACTGCTCCTCTGTACCGCCCCGAAGATGTCAAGGCCGCCGTCGAGGCTGGCCAGGGTTCGCAGTTCGATGGCCAGTGGCCCGAGACCCTCTCCCTGAAGATTGACGAGATTTCTGCCAAATCCCCCGAAAGTATTGCTCTCGCCGATGTCTCGAACAATTTTACCTACAGCTCGATGAACCGCTTCGTTGACCAGATCACCGAAGAACTCATCCAGGGTGGTGTCAAGCCTGGCGACAAGGTCGGCATCTTCCAACAGCCCTCTAGCCTCTGGATCAGCTCTCTCCTCGCTGTCTGGCGTGCCGGTGCTGTCTACGTTCCTCTTGATCCCCGCAACGGTGTTCCCCGTCTTGCTTCCACTATTGGTGTTGTCCAGCCCCAGGCCATCATCCACGACAACGCCAACGCCAAGGACGTTTCTTCTCTTGCTGCCCCTGCCAGTGCCAGCATCATCAACATCAACGATGTTCGCAAGAAGGATGCCACTGTTTCTCGGCGCCCCAACCTTTCGACCGGCAACTCTTCTGCCATCATTGTTTCCAGCTCTGGCTCTACCGGTGTCCCCAAGTGCATTGAAGTCCGCCACTCCAGTTTGATTAACCTCTTTGAGGGTGACAGCAAGATCTGGAAGCTCGGTAGCGCCAAGGTCCTCCAGCAAAGTGCCTACAGCTTCGATATCTCTCTGGACCAGATCATGACTGCTTTAGTCAACGGCGGCACTCTCTACGTCGCCTCCGAGGAGGAGCGTACCAGCCCTGAGCTGATTGCCAAGGTCATTGTTGAAAACAACATTAACTACACTACCGCCACTCCTTCAGAGTACTCTAACTGGATTGGCTTTGCGTCTGATTCCCTTGCCAAAGCCTCGAGCTGGCGCATTGCCAACGTTGGTGGTGAAGGCTGGAACAGTAACCTTCGCGACTCCTTTGCCAACCTCAAGCTTCCTGAGCTCGTGATCCGCAACAACTACGGTCCTGCTGAGGCCAGTGTCTGGGCTACCCGCTACCCCATCGAGTACCCTGGCAAGGGCACTCTCATCCCCGCCGGCCCTGCTCTCCCCAACTACTCCTTCTACATCATCGACAAGAAGAGCAATGTTGTTCCCACTGGTGTCCAGGGTGAGATCCTGATTGGTGGTGCCGGTGTTGCTGTCGGATACTACAAAAACGCCGAACTCACCAAGGAGAAGTTCATCACTGACAATCATGCCACTGAGTCTCACACTGCCAAGGGCTGGAACCGTGCCTACAAGACTGGCGACAAGGGCTACCTTACCGAGGATGGTACTCTTGTCGTTCAGGGCCGTATCAACGGTGACACGCAGATCAAGCTCCGTGGTTTCCGTATCGAGCTTGAAGACATTGAGTCCACCATTGTCCACGCTTCTCAGGGTGTGCTTACCCGTGCTGTCGCCAACGTTCGTGGCGACGGCCCTGCTAGCTACCTCGTTGCCTTTGCTGAGTTTGCCGATGGCTACCCCGCCGAAGAGCAGGACGCTTACCTTTCCAAGCTCATTTCCAAGCTACCTCTTCCTCAGTACATGCGCCCTAATACCATGGTCCCGATTGTCGACATCCCGGTCAATTCGCACAACAAGGTCAACCGCCTTGCTATTGCTACTCTCCCCATTCGCACATCCTCTTCTGACGACAACACCAACGCTGAGCTCACGGAAACTGCCAAGACGATTCGTGACATCTGGGTTGATATTCTTCCTGAATCCATCGTTCAGAACACTACCCTCAACGCCTCTAGCGACTTCTTCGTCCTTGGTGGCAACTCTCTCCTCACTGTCCGCCTCCAGTCTCGCCTCCGTGAAGTTTATGGTGTCTTTGTTCCTCTCATCAAGATTATGGAGTCTTCTACTCTCTCCGGCCTCGGCAACACTCTCGACGAGCTCCTTTCTAACAAGGAGATTAACTGGGATGTCGAAACCGCTCTCAGTGATGAGATGCTGAGCGTCACTCCTGTCAATGACAACACTACACGCCCCAAGACTACTGACCTAACTGTTATCCTTACCGGTGTTTCCGGGTTCATCGGTCGCCACCTCCTCCAGCGCCTGATTGAGGACAAGAACGTTTCAGAAATTCATTGTGTGGCTGTTCGCAACATCGAAATGGATAGCCCCTCCCGCCAGAAGATGAAGGCTCTTATTGCCTCCACCGACAAGGTCCAGCTTTACCCTGGTGATCTCTCCGAGCCGAGCCTCGGTCTCTCTGAGGTCGAGTTCGCCACTCTTTCCAACAAGGCCGACATGATTGTTCACAGTGGTGCCAACCGTTCTTTCTGGAGTGCCTACGACATGGTTCGTGCCCCCAATGTGCAGTCTACCAAGGAGCTTGCTCTGATGGCTGCTACTGCCCTCCGTGACTCCAACAAGATCGTTCCCTTCCACTTCATGTCTGGTAGTGAGGATGCCGGTATTGAGCCCTCTACCGATGGCTCCAACGGCTACGTTGCTTCCAAGTGGGCCAGTGAGCAGTTCCTTCAGCGCTTCGCTGACCAGCTCGGCCTCCCCGTCCACGTTCACCGTCAGCTTCCTGTCCCCGAGGGGCGCACCGCACAGGGTGAGGAACTGGACAGCATTCTGCAGGAGTTTGTCGATGTTGCTGCCAAGATGCCTGAGCTTCCCAACCCTGACACATGGCGCGGCTACTACGACCTGATCCCCGCCGACCGTCTCTCTGACGACGTTGTTGATCTGGCCATGTCTGGTCTGGTTTCTACAAACAACCCTTTCAGCAAGCACTCTCACTACAGCTCTGTCCGCATGGACATTGGTGAGGTGATTAAGAAGATTGACTCACTAGACGAGTACAAGAACACCGACCGTCCTCTGATCCCTGCCCACGTTTGGGTTGGCAAGGCCAAGATTGCTGGTTTCAGATACCAGTTCTCCACCATGAAGATGTCCCTGCAAGATGCTGAGGGCAAGAACATGGGCTTCCTCGAGCGGTAAACAGTTGCCCTCTCCAAAGATTTTACTTGTACTTAGATTGTCAGCATGAGGCATAAAGTGCCCATCCACATCCACTTTCTGGCTTCTTTTTTTTTCCTTTTTTTTTCTTTCTTCTTTTTTTATCAAAGCGTCATAGATTTCTAATTGCATGGCATTTTTGCATTTATTTCCTTTTTGTTATATGTAATGATGGTATAAAATACAAATCATTAGGGCTCAATACTTGTTCCTTATCTTGCTTGTGATTGACTTTGCTGGTAATTGTAGATGTAAAAGAGTTTTCTAGTCCGCAAACAAGTGCGAAAGCGACCAGGTTCGAGGCAAAGAAAGCGAGACGGAACGGCCAAAGTTGAACTCGAAGATTTTGAAGTAATAGAAAGATATTAGTACTTTTTTCCTGCGGGCGACACTGCTTTGTCTTGCTGCGTTCGTTTGGGAGCATTTGCGGCAATGCCCTTCGCCAATAGTACCTACCAGCTTCTTGAATCCCAACATGCCAGGTGTTGTAGCTTTATAAGAAAATAAATCATTTATAGACTTACAGCCGTGAGTGAAGGCGTCACCGAATGCCGGTCGGATGTAACATTGTTGCATACCTCGTGTTGGTGGTGGACGACGCTGGTGGCTGAGTCGGCGCTACAGGTCTCAACACAGCAAAGAAGCCAGCATATTCACTTTGCGAGCTGAAAGAAAAAGACTGAGTCGTACCACGGACCCACCTATTCAAAAAGAACAGGGATTCCAGAAGAAATCGTCATGTACAAACGGGATTCGGAATCGCTGCCGTTAGTGCGTGCAAGGGCCTCGTCGGGACTCGCGCTTCCACCCACAGACATACTGACCCTGACTTACGCATAGCCAAGTGGGCTAGATCGATGCTAGAATCTAGAATCATGACATGGGTTTTTAAAGAAAGTTGTCGTCATGCGTGGGACCGGGTTTCAAGGAGTGGAGTGCTAAGGGTATGTGGCATTCATTCCAGGTGAGGGCGAATCCGGCGACTAGATACCGCAAAATCTACAAGAACTAAGACGAGACTATTTCAAGAAAAAAAAGGACACTCTATGGTCGCAACTATGGGTCATGCCATGATTTTGTAACAAAACAAGAATCGTTCCCTTTACTGGGAGGCCTCGCCGGTGCCGAGGTAGTCGTAGATGATGGTAATCTCGACGTTCTTGTCAGAGCCCTCGGTGGTGACGAGGACGCGACGGGCCTGGTACCTGACACCCTCGACCTGGACGAAGCCAAGGACCTGCTGCGTGACGACGCCCTTTGCGTCAATGTGCTCAGTCTTGAAGTGGAGCACCTCCTCTGTGCCCTCCTCCCAGCCGCCCTTGAGCCACTCGTCCTCGAGCTCGTCGACCTTTGCGACGCGCGAGCGGCCGCGAATGTTGCCGAAAAGGGTGTGGTTGAGCTCGACGGGCTCCCAGTTGAGAAGACGCTTCTCGACAGCGCCGGGCATGCCGCCGCTGGGCTTGTTTTCGATGTCGAGCAGGATGTTGCCCGATGCGTCCCTGGTCTGGGTCACGATGAGGGTGACGGTGGCCATGGTGATGACCTTGCGCATCAACCAGTTGACGCCCTGGGCCTTGAGGACAACATCAGAGGAGTCGGACAGCTTGGCGTTCTAGAAGCGCGAAAAGGATTTTGTTAGCCATTGCGTCTTATCGTTGGTCGCAAAGATGAGTGGCAAATGCAGGTGCGCCTTACCATGATCCAGTTGCCATTGAGGTCAAGGACGGTCTTGTCAGCGGGAGCAGCCATTGTGAGGTGTTTAATAAAGATGCCGTATGAAAAGTACAGAATAAAGTGTGCGGTTGGTAATGCTTGACTTGAAGCTTGTTGTAGTGGAAGATGTAGTGTATGATGGTGGATTAAATTGACACACCCCTGGATAGTTAGATGTATTTATCTTTTTTCATCTTTGTGGCACCAGTCAGTCTCAGTATTGCCACATGAAGTGGTAAAATGAACCATCTCTTTCTACTCTAAGCAAAGGTGGTGATGATTTGTCCCCAGCAGTTTGCGGTCTGCATGGGTTAAGCGGACAGGCCGGCGGGAAGTTGCTAGGATCGGGATTCGCGCACAGAGGTTACCTGATTAGGCAATCGAATCCGGGGTCCGGGAATGACATCCGCCGACATCGTGCATGCCCCATTAGGACTAGCGCATCAGCTCCCAAAATGGCATTCATGGAGTTCGGCAAACGCCTTCCGGACAGCGCCCCCCCCCCCCCCCTCCGCCTTCTTCCTGAGCCAATCCCCTGAAGCTTTGTGCAGCTGTCGCCTGTACTATCCCAAACCCGTCCCTGGACCTTGAGATAGCTACATACCAGTAATTTAGAATGCTATCGCAAGATGGGCTTGCCTGAGGTGGGCATCCTTGAATCCCGGGGTGACGCGAGGCTCGTTGAATCCCGGCCCAATCCCCAAAACCCGCCCACAAGGCTGCGGGATGTAATTTCACATCCACCTACATTTAAACACATTCTCCCCGGTCCTTGTCCAGAAAAATTAAATTCATTACAAAATCATCTTACCTTATCCATCTCGAGTTTACTTCTTCTCAAGTAAGCCCGACTTTAGCATATTCTACTCGTGCTCTTACTCTGCATTCGCCTCTTACAAACTTCGTCTTGTTAGCGCCTGGAACGGGGTTCATCTCACCAGCCTGACCAGCTCTTGTCCAGCTTCAAATCAAAACGCAAGCCAAAATGTCCAAGGCTGCATACTACGCGCAGTCCTCTGCTCCTCCTCAGTACTCTCAGCCCCCTCCTCAATACTCTCGCCGCCAACCTTCGTTATATGGCCGTGACGATTACTACGAAGAGGAGCGCCGCCACCAGGAAAGATCTCGCTACAGCCCCCAATGCAACTACGATTTTGCTCCCCCCCGGGGTCCTCCTCCTTCTCAGCGCCGGTACGACGACTACGCCCCCCCTCAGGGTCCTCCCCCTCGTGGTTACAGCGACGGCCACAATTACGGCTACGACAACCAGTACGGCAACAACCAGCAGCTCCAGCAGTACAACAGACAACCACAGTCTCCCCAGATGGCTCCTGGTCCTCTTTCTCTTCCCGTGGTCATCCCACAGCAGCGCCCTGGCTCGCCAGAGCGTGGCTTTATGGCTGCCTACGCCCCCATGCTAGAGTCTGCTGGCCTGGACCAGCGCACATTCATGTCTTTTCTTGATGAGTTCAACACTGCTGTCCAGGGCAACAAGTACCTTGCTGGTGTTCAGGTTGTCTCTTTCGGTGTTGGCTTCACTCCCGAAATCATCACCACTTGCGTCGCCACCGCTGTCCAGCTGGGTGCTCATGCCGCCAACAAGGGCTACGTCAAGCACAGAACCAACTCTACCCTTGACAAGTTCAACAATGAAGTCTTTGGTCCTCGTGGTCTCTTCTGCATGATTATGAAGTACGACCCTATCGGCCAGGACCCCTACCTCGCCGAAAAGGCTGCCAACGGCACCTTCAACAAGCTCGGTGGTAATGGGCAAAAGAGCTGGCTCAAAGACCCCGTTTCCGGTACTCGTGAGGGCATGAACGCTCTCCCAACTGCTGTCGCCCCGCTTGTCTACATGGACGAGCGCCGCGCCCACAAGGAGTACCTCGCCAACGACGACAAGGTCTCTCCCGAGCGCAGCCCCGTCGACAAGGCGACGGCCAAGCAAAAGGCCAAGAACGCCTTCGAAAACTTCAACGACTATCTCGATCGCCGTGCCCGTGCCAAATACGCCTCCGAGAACCAGGGTGATATCCTCAACACACCTCTCACCAAGGGCTTCTCCAACAAGTTCCTCGACCCCAATTCCTCGATGAACAACGGTGGTCTCCTTGGCTTCATCTCTGGTGGTGCTTTTGCTCAGGACCCCAAAACCCGGCGCATCAAGAAGCTCAAGAGCATCGGCGAGGAGGAGGAGCGCCTCAACAAGGAGTACCAGGAACGTGTTGACCAGGTCCGGCAGCAGCGCCAGAGCACCCGCGAAACTGAGCGCCAGATCAAGTACATCGATCGTGACTACCAACCCCGCTTCGCTGAGTTCCGACAGAAGCGCAGAGAGCTTGAGATGGGCCCTGAGCGCTCCATCAAGGAGAATATTCTCTACCTCACCATCGTCAACCGTCCTTCGGACTCTCAGCTGGCTGCTGCCACTGACAAGATCAACCACGGCTGTGTAATGCCTGGCGGCCCTCAGGGTCAGGTGCTGTAAAATAATAAATTGTAGTGATTTTTATTTCCATCATTTGTGTTAGCATATATAAGGGAAGCAGACGGCATTTATTTGATCATGAGCGGGTGCTGGCGGCGTTTTGTTTCCACATGAACCACTTTACGAACACTATAGATTATTTTCTTTATATTCTCGCAATAATTTATCATTCTCTTTATAAAAATTGGTCTATTCAAATCCGTTCTTGTTCAAACTAGGCGCCTTGCTAGCATAGCAGTATGATTGAGAACAACTGTAAGTTCGGATCTGTACTAGCGCACAGCATTGCCACTCAATTGTGCGGATTTCGCCATTCCGAGCATCGTTATGTATTATCAGTGTACTTTAATGAACCTTGGTGCATAGAAGAGCAGTGGTCCGCTGGTGCCGAATATTCTTTACGCCTTCCGCATTTGGACCATCTCACACGTTCCTGAATAGGTAATTGTTGCTGCATTATAGATTGATTTAGAAAAGAAGAACGCTGTCCGAAATGGGTGATGATTTTAGTTGTTCTATGAGGTCTGTTGACAAAATTTTACATCTTCAAATCACGAAGATCAGGAAATAAGTAGCTTGTGAAGTGGCAATTATGATTCATCCGCTATTCTATAAGAGACAGGCCATTCATCTCTAAAAAGAAACGTGACGGTGAATCAGACAAGTAATGATGATGTGTGCTCTTTCGAAAAGGAAAGTATAAGAAAAAAGTGGTCGTTAAGATGTCAAGTAGTCTGATCATCAACAGCAGCTCTGCTGCGGCTTAGACAGCCTCGTGGAGGCGGACCTTGACACTCTCGCCAGGCTGACTGACCAAGGTCAGACCCCAGGATACCTTACTGCTAGGATTAACCTCCTCAAGGCCGTCAAAGCGCTGGAGGAGTCGGGCGAGAACGTAACCGGCCTCGGTGAGGGCAAACTGCTGGCCAATGCAGATGCGAGGGCCGCCGTTGAAGGGGAGATACTCCCAGCCGCCCTTGCGGCCCTCCCAGCGGTCTGGATTGAACTCGCCGGCATCAGGACCCCAGATGTCGGTACGACGGTGCAGGATGTGCGCGTTGTAGAGAACGGCCTGGCCCTTCTTAACGTACACGGGGCTCTCGGCGTCGGGGCCGCCGCCGCGGGGCAGACTGGTGTCGCAGGTGGCGTAGCGGGCGTTCATGGGCAGCGGGGGGAACAGACGGAGGACCTCGGTCATGACGCGCTGGAGGTAGGTGCAGGCCTTGAGGTTGGCAAAGGTCAAGTTGCGGGGGTTCTCGTAGTCGCCAAAGGTCTCGATGATGTCGCGGCGGAGGCGCTGAAACTTGTCGGGGTGCCGGGCGAGGAGCATCATGGTCCAGGAGAGCAGCGAGGCGGTGGTGTCGCGGCCGGCGAGGAGGACGTTGAGGAGCTGGGCGCGGAGCTCGATGGGGTCCTGGGTCTCGGCGGCCATGGCGTGCAAAAAGACATAGTGCTCGCCCTCGAGCGGGTTACCGTCGGGGTCGGGCTTCTGCTTGCCCGTCTCGCGGAGGGCGCGCTCGACGCACTGGTCGACGAAGCGGTGGACCTCCTTGCAGCAGTTCTTGAACTCGTCGCCGTTGTACAGAAACTTGAGGAAGGGGGTGCGGACGCGCTGGGACAGATACCACTGGCCGCGGTCAAAGTTGGCGCCAAAGTCGGTGCCGCGGGCGGAAAACTCCTTGTCGTTGTTGGCGTTGTCGAGGGCGACGAGCTGGGACTTGCAGGACTCGCCAAAGAGGAGCTCGGTGGCGGAGTCGAGGGTGAGGCGGAAGAAGATGGCCTGGATGTCGACTTCGGTCCAGCCCTGGTTGTTAACGGGCGGCATGACCTTGAAGGCGTTCTGGACGTGCACCTCTTCGAGGCTGAGGTCGCTGATCTGGTCGCGAGTGAACTGGGGGCGGAGCATGGCGCGCGAATGCGACCAAGCAGGGCCATCAGTGGTAAACTATGCAAAGTAAAGTCAGAATCCGTCTCTGTATTTCCTTTGCGCGAAGCGAGTTACAATACCGGCCCCGAGGAGAGGACCCATGCAAGTCTCTCGCTGAGCACCGACACAGAATTCTTTGAACTGGGTGGCCAGGATGGCCTGGATATTCTTGGGGTCAATGGTCAGAATGTTCTCGACAGCCCCAGTTCTTAGGCGCATGGTGGTGACATAATTTCCTCCATTGTCGTCGCGCATCTTGTTGACACGCTGCTCCGTGAGGGCAGGAACTCGCTTTTCCTTGTCGGCCTGGATCATTTCCAAGAGAGACAGGATGCCGAAAGGGTCCTTGATGGGAGCCAGTGGCGGAGGTTTGCAGCCCAGTTCGCGAGCGTTTTTGGCGTGACGCAATGACTCCATCACTCGTCGAAGCACAAAGGTGACGACGACGAGGCCGATGAGTATAGTAGTGAGCGCCATGGTGAGGTATGTAGGGAAAGAGAGAAAGGGAAGAGAAAAGGAATGGAAGGGCTTTTGTCTTTTTCTCACTCTCTATCCGGTATAGAGTTGGCTATTTCTCAGTTATTATTCTGTCCAGAGCCTTTTATTTTATTTTCCCACTCCTGTATCGTCTCTGGCAAGACTTGGAGTTTGGCAAGAATTGTATGACAAAGGCAGGATATTGGTCTGACGGCCCGCGAGGTGGCAGCATCTTTACATAAATAGAATGAGCACTTTTTTCCAATATGGGCTCATTCTTATTCGCGATAGGCAGTCGTTCGTCGAGTGCGCTCTGGATCGGAAGCGGGAGCGACTATAGTCTGACATGATGATGCATGGCGCTGTCAGATTGCGGGCGATATAAGAGGCGGCGGGATGAGGACACAGAACGAGAAACGAGCTGGCAAGTTAATATGCAAAGCTGGCTAGCAATCCAGCTACCACCACGAGCAGCTCAATGCACCAAGCGTCTTTAGCACTGCGCAGCAGTCAGTACCTACTGATACGTCAAGCAGACCAGGCACACGACGTTTATTTTTTTGAGCGTCGTAATTGGTATGTGCCAATTCCGGGCGATTTCACCGAAACCCGATCCTCCCATCTCTAAGCCCCCTTTGCCGCTGCCGCATTGCCGTAACTGTCTCTGAAACTTATGTTGTGTGGTGCGGAAAAGGCTTCCCCATTGGGCAACCTGGTGCAGGGCTGGTCGGAAAAGCCAGAGCGCTGTCGATCGCCAAAAGCCCGCTATAACCGATGCCCAACGGCGTTGTGACAGGGCTGTGCCACCCTGCGAGCAATGCAGAGCAACCAAATGCAGCCATTGTAAACAGGAAGTGGTGTAACTCTGACCTCCTTTTTTTTCCCTCAAAATATTATCTATCGATTTCTCTTTTCTGGAGCGAGTTCAACATATCTCGACCACACGAATTCTCTGCCATTTTCCCGCCCTGACTGCGTCGTCGTCGTCTTAGTTGCGGGCCTCTGGTCTGCTATAAAATGTTGGATGTGCGGCGGCTCCACAGCGGTCACTCGCAAGGATAGCAACCAATGGTAACTACCTAGTATAATATGTTTAAGGTACTTCGGTTTAGTGATATTTTCTTAGTATACTAATGTACTGTCTCTGTCCACAAATCCCGATGACTACACTGAGATTCAGGTAGGGATGTACAGTCAGCATGGCCTGCTTCCAACTTCCAAGGCCACTTCCACACCTTTATCCAGCTTGAAATACAGCGCCTCCACCCCACTGTTTTCGGTAGTGCGGCCCTGTACGGCCGGCTTCTGCCGGCGCTTTGCCGATGCGAGCCCGCAAACCTGGCGCAGCTCCAGATCGCGTACCTCCTAGTCTGGGCCACCATCACGATCCATCCGCACGCACACCGAGGCATCGCTCCGCCGCATTTCCCGCCCAATGGTGCCGCGCTCAGCTGCAATCCGCCTCTGACGCTGACCACATCCCTAGATCGCCTGGTTCTCGATCGGTCGTTCCCTGTCCGCTCGTCCTCGCTCTGGGCGAAACCTCGCTCTGCGAGAAAGAACACCATGGCCATACCGAGGAGGGCATCACGCCTGCTGCTGCTCACCGGAGCCGCCCTACTGGTCTTCCTCATCGTGCGCCTGCTGCCATCCCACGGCGGCGGCTACGTCGCCAGTCGCGTCATCCCCCAGCGGCCCAAGATCTTTGAGGGCTTCGACCCCGTCAACCCGAAGCAGTTCCATCCCGCCACGTCCATCAAGCCCCTGCCGACTGGGACCCCGCGCACGCTGCCCCGCGTGCAGGCGCCCGACAGCGCGTTCAAGCAGACGCCCGAGACCGAGAAGCGCCGTCTGGCTGTGCGCAAGACGTTTGAGCGCAGCTTCGGCGCCTACAGAAAGTATGCGTGGATGCAGGACGAGGTGACTCCCGTCACTGCGCGGGGCAAGGATACCTTCGGCGGCTGGGCCGCGACACTGGTGGACTCGCTCGATACGCTATGGATCATGGACTTCAAAAAGGAATTCGAGCAGGCTGCAGAAGCCGCATCCCACCTCGATTGGGGCCACACCGATTCCACGGCCATCAACATCTTCGAGACCACAATCCGCCACCTCGGCGGTCTGCTGAGCGCATACGACCTGAGCGGCGACAAGAAGCTGCTCGACAAAGCTATCGAGCTCGGCAACATGCTCTATGCAGGCTTCGACACGCCCAATCGCCTGCCCGGCTTTTGGCTCAACTTTCGCGAAGCTGCCAACGGCCAGCTCCTGGCCGGCACCGCAGACCCCTCTGCGTCGCCTTCCTCTCTCTGCATCGAGTTTACCCGGCTGTCGCAGCTCACCGGTGACCCGAAATACTACGACGCGACCGACCGGGTCACGCGCTTCCTCGAGCGCGTGCAAAACGACACGCTGCTGCCAGGCATGTGGCCCACGGTGCTCGACTTCCAGCACGAAGAGGCCCGCGACAGCCAGTTCACGCTCGGCGCGCTCGCCGACTCGCTCTACGAGTACCTCCCAAAGATGCACGCGCTGCTCGGTGGCGTCGATGACACGTACGAGCGGCTATTCCGCTCCGCCATGAACGCCGCCGAGCCCAAACTCCTCTTCCGCCCCACGCTGCCTGGCGGCGAGGACATTCTCTTCGCCGGCGACTACCAGGCCACGGCCGCCACCAAGCTCGTCCCGCGCAGCCAGCACCTAACGTGCTTCGTCGGCGGCATGTTTGGCCTTGGCGGCAGGCTCTTTGCCAACGAGACCCAGGTCACTATCGGCGAGAAGCTCGCCCGCGGCTGCGGCTACGCCTACGCCGCCTTTCCCACGGGCGTCATGCCCGAAATCTTCACCATGATGGCCTGCGAGCGCCGCGACCTGTGCGCCTGGGACGAGCAGGCCTGGGCCAAGCACGGCGACGACAAGCTGCCCCGCGGCTTCGTCAACGCCTGGGATCCACGGTACCTGCTCCGCCCCGAGGCCATCGAGAGCATTTTTATCCTCTACCGCATCACGGCCAATGCGGACCTGCAGGACCTGGCCTGGCAGATGTTCGAGGCCATTATGAAGTCCACCACGACGCAGTACGCAAACTCGGCTATTGCAGACGTCCGCGCAGAGCAGGAGACGAGCAAGCTCGACTCAATGGAGGTATGTGTAAGAGTGCACCCAATACCTCTCTTTTGCTAGAATTCTCGGTTTATATTTTACTCGAATGTGCTAACCGGGATTCCTCGCACAGAGCTTTTGGACAGCAGAGACGTTGAAATACTTTTATCTCATCTTTTCCCCCCCAAACGTCATCAGCCTCGATGACTATGTGTTCAATACAGAGGCACACCCACTGAAACGCCCGTCTTGAGATGAGGGTGGCTAAAAAAAGAGGCGGGAATAAATACAATCCGTCAAATTACGACGCCCAGCGTTGGTGTGTAATGCCAGTGTGGAGATCCCATGATGACGAAAACTGCACATGGGGGATTGCCATAAATAGTTGTACGGTAACACAAAAGAGAGTACATCACATCATTCAAGCAGACGTCCGAGCGAATGTTATTGTCAGATTGGTGCGCATGCCTGGTCCAAATGGCAGAAATGTCATACCATGCCTTTAAGAAGCCACAGACGAGGCTTTTCATTGCCTGCAGTCGGTCTAGCTACGCATGGAGCAAAGAGTAAGCTTGGGTGAGACTACCAAGAACGGCCTTTACTTCAATCAAATTCGTGCAACCCTTCATTCATCATTTGTCAATGTGCGTTTTGAGTGCAACATGCTTACGCCTGATCCTAGCCGTTTACCCGTGAGGCTTAGGGCTGAAGAGAACACCACAGCACCCTGGCTTCGCAAAGGCAGCCAAGCCAAGTTCAAGAAACGCATGAGGGCCGTAATCACGGGTTGGATTAAACGCTCAGCACCTCAGCAGCCTGTCATAGTGCAAGAAGCTGCCTCTATTTTCGCCTCGGCTGACGATTCTGCCTTGAGAGCTGGGGTTGTTGCCGCTGTGGCGTTTGGCTCCATGTGGGCCGACTGTAGAAGTGAGGGTTGACCAGGCCGTTGAACCAGGTACGCTGAAGCCTGATGGTGCTTTCCGCATCCCAGTCCTCCTCTCCATTGTTCCAAGCCAATCAATTAGCCGCGTCCAGGAACGCCACTCACGAATGTGGCAATGTGGCATCTTATCAGTGGCAGCGGGGGCAGTGCTTGTGACAAATGCAGCCCTCGTGGCCCTCGAACAGTAACATGCAGCGTAGGATCATCTCACCAGGTCGGCCGACGTCCGAAATAACAGATAAGGAAACGCTGCTTGATGGCGAGCTGAGCATTGGATAGGAGGCGAACGGGTCATCCCGTTGTCCGTCTTAACCGCCAACTAAAATCTTGGATGCTTGCAAGTATAAGCAAGCCTCGTCTGCAAATTCTTGTCAGATGACTGCTACAGATGTGAGTGCTAATTAGGACGCATGAATGATTGGCATCACCGGATTTGCGGAGGATTAGACCGCTTGAGCCGGATATGGGATACCGAAAATGGGTTCATAATCGGTGCGCCCGACTATGCTTCCTATCACCCGGTGTCCAAGGGATACTTTCCAGAGCAATAGAAAAGAAAATCAAAACTTCCCAGCGCCTTATGACTTAGCTTCCGTGGTCTGGCGGCTCGCGCCGCTCAAGGCACCGTTTATCAGACGCAATCAGCACAAGGCAGAGGCCCACAAACTGCTCGCATGCTGCTTAGATCACAGGCACATCGCAGGGTACGTCTCAAGGTGAGTCGGTCAGACAATAACTGCGTAGCTCATACGAAAGCCCAGTCTCGTTGCTGAACTTGAAACAGCCATAGACTGTCTGTAACAATATGCGCTATAAGCAACAGGGTTTCCAACTCGAGAAAAATAATCGCATGGCATCTCGCAACCTGCCAACTTGGGTTGGCGCGAATTCGGTCTGGAAACGGGCTGCTAGTACGGAGTACGTAGCACGCCGAGGTGTCGAAAGCTCAGAATACAGCCGGCAGCTCTTTTTGCAAGGGTGCAGGCTGAGAATTACGCGGTGGTGCTTTTGACCAGGGGGCCCTATAGGTCGGGTCCATTTCGCGGCCGATCTTGCGCCCGTTGGTCAGTTTCATTAGTCGAGCTGGAACTCACATGTGTCAAATGGCCCATGGGGCATAGGGCTATATTTAGGTAGCTAGAGCAGATCAAATGGATATGACACTTGAACTGCGCATGGCGACAGAGAGGCTTTACGCTGGCTGGCGTCAACGGCGCAGCAGTCCACGAATGCGCAGGGGTACGACGGCGGTGTACCAGTACTGGTGTGTACGACTTATCAATTTGGAAGGCTCATGGAACAGGCTGTAGAAGCTTCGGCTTGCAGGGTTGACGGGATGGTGGTGGGGTTGGTCACGGCAGTGCCTCCTGGTCCTCTCGTACGACCACACCGCGGAAGCGACGGCGTTGGAGCCGGGGATTAATTGGCTTTGTATTTGCAGGGTCAGGCGTAAGATGCTGTAACTCGAGACGTATGCATGTAAAGATGAAAAAGGGAGCCGTTGGGGTGTCGTGTCTCAGAGGTACGTCGTTGAATTTGCCCTGTTTGTCCGTGTGCGGAGGGCCGTAGCCAATGAGGGGCCGGGGATATGGCTTGTCTTGTACACGAAGATCGGCCGGCCAGGGAGATGGCATGGCAAGTGTACACGTATGTGCTGCGAAGCGTCATGTAGGATTTGATTGCTATTATTTTTGTCGTGGAGATGATGATGCAGAGGGACAAAGCGAGCGAGCGTCGACAAACGCGAGGGACAGACAAGCGACCAGGTGGTGCCAGCTGGCGGTGGGCAGCTGCACCAGCCCGGCAGCCCGCCACTCTACCTTGCTACCTACCCCTACGTTAAACTAGGTAGGTCCGTACTCGGTACTGGTAACTAAACCCTGCTCGCCCGCTTCTTTCTGTCCGTCATGCAAGTTGCAACGCAGGTGCTCGCAGGCGTTCGCAGCCAATCTGCCAGCTGGCCAGCCTCCCTGCCCGTCAGCCGGTGAGCCAACGGCTTCATCTTCTTCTCCTTGCACACACCAGTGGCCACCACGGATTGCTCGGATCCATCATGCCATCATGCCATCATCAACGCCTTCGTTTTCATCCGGGACTAGCTAGCTGACAATGGCGCTCGCCTTGCCTGCTTCGCTTGGGGGCCTAACCTGCGAACAGGCATCGCTACACAATATCACATCAGCCAGCTTCCAATTGGTCTCTCTCCGCCTCGTTCTCGTTCCAGAGAGTCTGACGTACGCCATCATCAGCCAAAAGCCAAGACTCACCACGGTACTCCGTACTCCGTACCGCTGTCGATTTATTTTCCCATCCACTGTGGGCCGTCGCAAGGGTAATAAACCATGATGCAAGGATGGTCAAACACGACTTCAGCGCGCCCACAGTTCCGCGGTCGACGAACTAGCTAGCCATTTGCCATGATTGCTACCCAAATTGCCCTGCGCGGACAAAGTTTCGGCGGCCCCCCGGATGCCCAGCATGTGCCAATCCATACCTTCCAAGGTCCCGTCGCAATGCAAGAATGATTCCCAATCAAGCAAGCCAAGCATCCAAGCATCCAACCATCCAACCATCCAACCGTCCAAGCTGCCACCACCAGGGGCCACTCCCACTAGTGCACACACTCTTGCAACCCACTCATAGCCACGTTTCCGGGACCATGGCCGGCCGTCTGGCCTCTTTAGGATATCCTTTCATGTCGCCCATCCATGCGGTGCGGTGAACAAGTCTCCTCGTTCAAGGCAAGGCTGCCTCTGCCTGCTTCAGCTTCGCAACCTCGTGCCTGAGCTTGTCCAGAGCAAAACCATACAAGAACCACCTCACCTCGCCCGGGCCATTCCTCACGTACCAGACCTATACTCGCACAATTAACCTCGACTTCCTGATCCGGCGACCTGCATCTCTTTTTCGCCGCCACCCTTGAGCGATTGCTTGCACACCTCCTCTCCAGCCGAGTTCTGCGATCAAAATAGTATTACAAGACCTGGTCAGTTGGCTCACTGGTAGCTTGAACCACGACGCACTGTTCTCGCGCCTGGCAGCCTACGTCAGTATTTCTTCCGAACCTTTGTTGCGCCACGGCCACATACTGCTCGGGAACCCTGTTTTTTTTTTTCGTTTACTCGATATCAGACTTGTTTCACTTCGTGGATATCCTGTTGTGTCGCATGCCTTCACGCCGTTGACGACCTATTTCTTCGGTGACAAACGCCTTGAAAACCTCCTCGCACAACCAACTGTTGACGCCTGAGTCCAACTATAAAGAGCAAGCCAAGTCAATCCATCCGTGGTCGTGACTGGCAATTTCCTCGACTTGCAACCCATTCTGCACTGCTTGCGCCATTGATACCCCCTACTCTACCGAAAACTTTCAGCCTCCGTTCGCTCTACAATCCAACACAGACCTTTACTCGACGCCATGTCTGTCTCCTGCCTACACTCTTTTACTCTGATCAAATCAGACAGCACATTGATGCAATGGATCTGCCAGTTTTGCCGCTCTGGTCCCAGCTGTATGATCTATGAGTGCGCATACTGCAAGCTGCATCTCTGCCGCATGTGCACCGACAACGTCTGAGACTCTATCCTTGCAGGCCGACATGAATGGTCAAACCATCACCGATCATATACAAGAACAATGCACACCGTGCTGATATATACTTTTGTGCCGGGCCAAGATCTTGAGTCTTTGCGCTTGTTGCTATTTTCCCAGAGGACTTTATGCTTGCAGAACTCTATTCCGTCCTGGTATTTGCTTTGAGCTGGATAATGCAGGGTCTCCTCTCAGTTTTCTGTTGTGTGGTCTATCGATTCGCGCTTGTTTTGTTTTCTGAGACATGCGCTCGGATTTTTTATAGAGCTTAGCTTTTGCTACAGTCTGGCCCACGCAGGGTCTCATGTTTGACATAGAAATGATAGAATGGTTATTTAGCATTGCCTTGCACACAAGCCATGGCTCGAGCCGCTCAGCTTGCTCCAGCTCAATAAACGAGATTGCTTGTTCGAATCTCTGCAGATTTTGCAAGTACTTCGTGTTTACATTTCTCGCATCGCTCCAACATACTATACACTGGCATGTTGCACGGGCTGGGGTAGAACGGCCCTGCTGCAGAAACGCCCTACGCACAATCTGAGACAATCGGCTTTTACATGCCCCTCACTAACCTTCTAGAAGGTCTCTGGAAGAGGAGGGGTGGGCAACACAAGAGGCTTGACGGATCCAAATACCCATCGCACACATGCCATGCTTGTTTGCCCTGGCTCCCACCACACATGGTCCTTGCCATGAACACGTCTACGAAGCGGGCAGAGCATACAACATTCCTCCCCCCCTCCCCTCATCTCTGTAGACTTTTTACGGGTGGCCCAACTCTGTCTTGCTGCTTTCCCCTTTTGTAGCACCCGCCCTGACGCACGTCTCAACTCGGCGATTGTTGCGACGTGATGTGGTGCCTGGTCATCCCTACCTACCCTACCTAGCCTGCGGCCGGCCGGGGGCCTATGGGAAGTCGTTCCTGTCTGCCTGCTTCTCGTGAATGGCATTTCCAGAATGTCGCACCAGCAAATCACGAGGCGGCAAGGTGGATATCCCCAGGTCGATTTTCTAGGAGAGGGAAGGGGGCGGGGGGGGAAACGAGACATGGCAAACGTGCTTGTTGTGTCATTGCTGGTAGTCATTCTCGACAGTTCTCTTTTTGGATTTGACTGCAGAGCTTGAGGAATGACCCCATTGGCGAATTGGCCATGGTTTTTCGAAGTGAGCTTGCGTATCACGTTGTGGTAGGTGATGGAGTATGGCACCGAGCGTGAATGCTGTCTCGGCGCCGAGAGTGAAGGCCACGGCACCGAGCGTGAATGTTGGCAACATGGAGTCACTTTGTCACGAGTGCTCTCTGCTTGCAAAAAAAACAAGTCATCGTTGGTAAATATCTGGCAGGAGTATTTTCCAAACTCGCCGTACAAAAAGTAGCTTTTTTTTTTTTTTTTTTTTTGCCCGCCAAGTGTGTTGAACAAAGGGAGACCGATCGCGCTCGAAAGACAAGTTCAACCCAACATCATGGATCCCGCAACCCTTTTTACGCGTAGCGGTAGTATCTGCCAGGGTTGGCCTTCTTGGGTCTCATCGGCCAGTCCCAGCGCGGCCGCTCCTCGGTGCGCCTCGTCACGGCCACGTCGTCGCCCACCGCGATGCGCAGCCTCTCCACACCGTTGTCCAGGAAGCCGTAGCGCCCAAACGCCGGCGCATACGCCGAGCCCGCGTCGACGCGGCGGTCCCTCATCAGGACCTTGAGGATGGTGCCCTGCTCCTCGCCGGCGGCCCCGTAGCGGCCCGTCGCGTAGTCCACGTTGAGCGAGGTGCAGCGGTTGCAGAGCTTGGTGAGGAGCAGCGCCGGCGCGCCGTTGAGCGACAGCGCCGCCCAAAAGTCCTCGTCCCACTCCACCTCGCCGTCGAGGACAATGTTGGGCCGAAACTTGATCATGTCTAGCTCGCCGCTCGCGACGCGCGCCCGCACGCTGCGCAGCGACGCCTCGGTGGCGAGGAGCAGCGGCGCACAGTCGGTAAAGGTGAGCCAGTCGGGATCCTCCCCGTCCTCCTCCTTCCGCCTCTGGGCGGCGGCGTCCCCGGCGACGTAGCCGGAGAGGGACGAGAGCCAGCCCTTTTGCGGCGCGGGCTCCTCGGGCGGGGGGTTGCGCGGGGAAAAGGTGCCGAGCACGGGACGGCGCTCCTGGCCAATGTAGAGAAGCGTCGTCTCGAACCCGAAGCAGGCCGTGAACCAGTCGTCGTATTTCTGGCCCATGCGATACGCCAGAACGCGGCTCTGGTGAAGATTCATGTCGGCTCTCTCGAGCCCGTCCGTTTCGGGTTCGGCCGGGAATTCCAGCACCGTGTCTTGAAGCTCGTGGTACTCCGTCACCGGCTCCTTTGGGCGGACATATCTCACGCGAATACGATGGTTGGCAATATCTTGCTGAAAGAGCGCGCATTCGGCATGCTGCGACATTTGCACTTTTATTAACTCTCCGTCGGCGCCCAAACGGCAGACCATGAATGTACGGTCATATCGCAGTCCTTGGCCTCCAACTTCTGTCGTATCGAGGCGGATGCCGCAGAGTCCCTTGACTGGGTAGACGTAGAGCTGCGCGTTGTAGCGCATGTGGTTAGCGCGAGCGAGGGAAAACGACGCGCAGCAAAGAATCATGGTAAAACAGACTCACGGCCGTGACTTTCATGTTTGGATCTATTTTTAGACTCGTGTTTCTTGTTGGTGTAGATGAAGGGGATGAAAGTCAGCTTCAGGCATTTTGGCGACTGCATTCCCGCATGGTCTAGGGCGGGGCAAATACCCAACTTGCGTTAAACACATCACATGCCCGGCGAAAGGCGCATGCAAAAGACAGTGCAAGAAAGGACGTCCGAAAACGGGTGTTGACTTTGGTCTCGTTGACGCTGAATCATTTCATCTCCAATGAACTCTGAGCTCTTTGAGTTACAAATGTCTCCAAATGGGACGCCGTTAGTGGAGGGCCAGCCATTCGTGATTAGCCTAACATGCGATGTTAGTGAAAATAAGACTTTTGCTAAATTATAGGATTATATATCTCCAGTACACTATTCATGTGGGCTCGTGCTCGCAGCACTTGCAACTCACTGCCTTGTTGTCTGTCATCTGTTTTACACCAGCAACCATCAACTTGATCAAGTCATCCTTTACTCATCCACAAAGATGCCGAGCGGAATCGTACAGACGACGCCATAATGCGGCATGTCGACCGCCTGCGCAATCTTCAAGTCGCCCGCCACCGAGCACAGCATGTATGCCTCGGCCCTCTCGAGGCCCTTTTCCGCGCCGAGCCACTCAATCGCCGCGCGCACCGCCTTGCGGGCCGCCTCGCGCAGGTCGGGGTCGATGCCCATGACGGCGTACTCTTGGCCGCGATGCGCGTACGGCTGCACGCCCTGCCGCGTGACAAAGTGCGGCGAGCGCACCCACGGCCTGTCCTTTTCGAGGGTGAAGCGCAGGCGCGCGCGCATCGGCGTCTCAATCGCCGTGCCGCAGACCTCGCCGTCGCCCTGCGCGGCGTGGCCGTCGCCGCAACTAAAGAGCGCGCCGGGCGTCTGCACTGGCAGGTACAGAGTGGCGCCCTCGGTCAGGTGCTTGCAGTCCATGTTGCCGCCCCAGTCATAGGGCGGGATCGTGGACAGCGCTTCGTCGGTGGGTGGCGCGAGGCCCATAACGCCGAGAAAGGGCCTGACGGGGATGCGGATGCCCCTTTTGAACTCGGCGTACCCTTGCTCGGCGGCGCGGCCGAGGTCCCAAATCTTGAGCGACGGCTCGGGAAACTCGTCGCTCAGCAGGCCAAAGTCGGTGAGGATGGCGGTCCAGCCGTACGCGCCGGGCCGGAGCTCGAGGATGTCGACGCGGAGTACGTCGCCGGGCTCGGCGCCCTCGACGGCCACGGGACCGAAGCCGGGGTCCATGGTGCCAAAGTCGAGGTTGCCGAGGATGGTGGCCTGGTTCTCGGGCGTGATCTGGTTGTTGCCGCCATCGCGCAGGTCAAACGTCACTTCGGCGCCCGAGGCCACGGTGAGAGCGGGCGTCAGATTGCGCGACCACTTGAAGTGGATGCTGCTTTGGGTGATGTGCGGTGGGTGCGCCATGGCGAGATGCAGATTCCGAACTAGCAGATGATGCAGGTAGAGACTCAAGCTAATGATAGGCGGGCGAGACAGCCGAGGGGACAAGACGAGCTGCGACGGTTGAAAAATCGGTGCATGTTTAGGGCAGACGGGCCTAAATTGAGTACGTTTCTACCATGTTTACCCTGCTATAGCACGACTCAGTATATAGGTATGGTAGGTACCTAGTTTCAACTTTTTAGACCCCACCTTGAATGGTTCCTACTTCCTAGTTATAAAGCGGGAAGCCCGTCGATGGAATAGTAGGTACGTCTCCCATGAAGGATATATTTACGAGAATACACATTTTCACGGCAAACACGGTTATAGGAATCTATTCGGCGCAAGTTGCCAAGTGAGGAACAACAGCCTGGGGACATGAGGCCAACTGAAGACGGGAATAATCCTGTAATTGTATCCCCGATTGGCTTTCAAACGGCCGTCATGCTGACTTTAGTCGTCTCACTCCGGCTCCGTCATGAGAGCACAGGCTAATGCGAGAAATACAAGAAGCACCATCTAGCGCGATAATGTCCGTCACAGTGGCCGAATAAGGTGCGACAAACCTTGTTTATAGGAGGGACGCACAGGGTGACGGAACAGGGCGAAACGTCATACGCGCGAGCGCTAGGTACCTTATGCGCTAGGTTTTACCCCGCCTTGTACCGAGTATCCTCAGCCTATTAGCCCCCTTGCCGCTGAGAGGTGCGGCCACGTCGTGAAAACAGAGTTGCTGGCCGTGGTGGTATCAATTGCGTCGAGACGCGGAAGCATGATGCAGATTGCTATAGCCGAATCAAGTCAAAATAGCTCTGTAATGTCTCCGGTTCTTGTCAAGGCGTAAAGTGTTGTTTGTATCAAAAGTGGGCAGGCATGACCTAGAAAAAGTGTATCGCTGCGAAAATGCGGACCCACACCGTTTTCGATGCCTTACTCCGTACAATAACCCTTGATGAGGTCGGACTATGGGTGGGCTACCAGTTGGCAGTAGAGGCTAAATGACTACGCTGCTATCGGTATGTCGATCGGTCCACAGCGGTAGTATGGTGAAAAAGTAGCCAGTCGGGCCGTTCAAGGCGATCCATCATCTCTGCTCCGGGGTTGTTTTTACAACAAGCTAGTTATTACTTTGTGCTAAAATTGGTTGCTGTCGCTGATTTTGCTACTTTGAATACGTCCTCTTTTTGGGACCTCTAAATACGGCAGCCAATTAATTAAAGTTTATATGAAACTGTTCCCTCTTGAGCGCGATCCCGCATCCCTCAGCCACCGCGGTCTGGGCCTTTCTTTTCCTGGTGGTCAGTCGACAGTCGAATGTGAAATAAAACTAAGAAAAGCCCCCGAGTTATCGCCACTTTTATTTAACGGAAACAGCTTGATTAACTAGCACGTCACCCATCTTTGGCCAGCATGACCATGACCTGCAGCCTGGCCAGTAAAGTCTATCCTAATCCTAAGGGGATTATCTAGTTAGTTAAAATGTCACTTGGAGTAAGAGTTTTAACAAAAGCTATAAGCCTGGTATAAAGCACGGGAGCCCTTTATTTTGAGGGCTTCTTTTAAAACGGAGCATGGCGCGGCCTTGTAGAACGAATAGCTAAGCCGAGAGTTGGCTGAGTTTACCCATGCTGATCAGTGATGGCTCGAAGCAAAGTTTGATCGACATTCACATGACGTTGCTCTATCACGGAAAGGTCGGTAATCAGATAGCATAGTTATTAGTTACGCAAGAGATTTCAGCGGCAGATGTGTGAATGGACAATGGTGTGTTGCTCGAGGGGGGGCGGGCGAGTAATGCCAGCCAACGGATAAGGTAGTGGCGGTCACGGCCGATGCAGGTGCAGCACACGCAACGATATCAGAGATTGGTTACAATATACATCTTTTATCTTGGTCATGTTAGAATGCAGCAACATGATTTTTTATAGCTGTCATCTTTTGCACAGAAGACCAACTTCAACTGATTGCCCCCCCGGCCTCCACCGAAATGCCCACTGAAGTGACGCCACCGCTGTTCACCTGTCAACTGTCACTTATTATCACTAGTAACTAAGCGACGCAACCAAAGAGTTAATAAGGGTCCTCGGGAATGGGGTATAGTGGGTATTATGCAGCTTAAACGACGGCCCAACTAAAAAAGCCACTTGCTCCGTGCTGTGCATCATCAACCAGGCCCAACGAATGGTTGGTTGGTCGACGCCCGAGCAACAAGCCACCAATAAAGGACGCACACTTTTTTTTTCCTTTTTTTTTTTTTTTTTTTTTTTTTTTTTTTTTTTTTTTTTTTTTTTTTTTTGATATACCTTTTTTTTCTTATCCTGTCTTT
>JAEIJG010000116.1:0-51514 GCA_037289395.1 Beauveria scarabaeidicola | reverse complement strand
TATAATATATAATAACTTCTTTAAGTATAATATTAGTAAGGCCCTTACTTATTAACTACTTTATTATTATAATATAATAACTATATTTTATATATCTATTAATAATAACTAATATTATATTATATATATTATATTACCTTACTCTCTTAGGTAGCCTTATTATTATATTAATAGTAATCTTAATATATAAGCGAGTTACTAGTAGTAATATTATAAGTTTATTATATAGCTAATACTACTTACCTTTTATATATTAATAGCTATTATAAGATATAATATAATAATATATTACCTTTACTATTCCTAGCTAATAATAATATAACTTTATTTAATATAATATTTATCTTAGGCTTTAGTACCTAACTACTTTATTATTATAATAAAGCTATAATACCTCTATATATAGACTATAAAGAATATAAATATAATTTTCTTATTATTATAGCTTATTATTATTATATTTCTATTTCTTAACTTAAGGTAATATAAAAGTAGCCTTATATATTATAATAACTAGAATACCCTCTTTAACCTAGGTAGCCTTAATAGCTTAGGTTAGGCTTATACTTATATCTAGCTTCCTTATAATTTCCTTATATTATCTTTATACCTCTTATACTAGTTAGTCTCTTTATACCTCTTATATACTCTTATTATTCTTATATATTATTAGACTTATATCTCTTATACTTATAATTCTTTTACTTCTTTCTTATATCTCTTATACTTCTTCTCTACTACTACTAATAATAAGTGTGTTTATTACTTTATTTATTATAATATATTACTAGCTTCTTATAACTTTATAAATTACTAATTTATATTAGTTTATAATCTATTTTATTATATTTTATATATCTTTAAATTACTATAAGAATATTAGTAGTATTATTAGCCTCTTCTATATACTCTTTATATCTTTCTTATAATCTATATACCTTAAAAATATATTTACTAAGTTCTCTTTACTTAGTTAATAATATATTATAAAATTAAATAGTACTAATTTATTTAATATTATAGCTTACTTACTTACTAGCTTTATCTTTATTATAAGGTAATTATAATTTAAATAGTTAATAAGTACTTTAATAGTATATTTAAGGTAAGCTAGGTAATAATATTATTAGTAAAAAGCTTCTATAATTACTAGTATTTTTATATCTAGTATCTAATAATATACTTTTAGCCTTATAAGCTTATATAATAAAAATACTATAAGGTACTAGTTACTTTATTACTTTTATAAGAGGATTATACTAATAGTAAAATCTAATATATCTATCTTAACCCTTATTAGTGTTATTAGATTATAGTAAGCTAAGACTAGAGCTTCCTAGAAGGCGTTCTTAAGCTACTTAAATATTACTACCTACTTACTTAATAATACTAGTAGCCCTTTTTTCTTTATTATATTAATATCTATTAATAACTTTATAATCTTATTAAATCTCTTAATAAACTACTAATAGAAGTTTATAAATCTAATAAAAGCCTATACTTCCTTTATATTATTTAGCTATAGCTAGCTTATAATAGCCTTAATATAGTCTCTTTCTATATATATTCTACCTAGTTATATTATAAAACCTAAAAATAATACTTTTATAATACTAAACTTTAATTTATTAAGGTTTATATATAACCTTACTTAAAATAAAAGCCTAAGTACCTTATAAATATACTATATATACTTTATAATATTATTACTATATACTAATATATTATTAAGGTATATAATATAAAACTAGTTAAGGTAGGGTTATAATACTATATTAATATATTTTTAGAATATTACTAGTATATTAGTTAGCTTAAATAGTATTATTAAGAATTTAAAGTAGCTATATTTATAGTAGAAAACTATTTTTTACTTATCTCCTTTATATATTTAGATATACTAGTATATATCTTAGATATTAAACTTATTATAAATCTTTATATTATATAATTAGTTTATTATCTTATTTATTAGTAATAATACTATATAATTCTTATATATTTATTAGTTTAGTATATAATAATCTATATATATCTATAACTTACTACCTTTCTTTAATATAAATAGAATAGGTATACCTACTAGGCTTATTAATTACTAAATCTATCTCTTTTTCTATACTTTTACTATAAAGTCATAAAGTTCTTATAGCTCCTTTAGTATAAGTATATAAATAGGTCCCTAAGGTAGTACTATATTATCCTCTAATTTAATTATATATTATAGCTTATCTAGTAGTAGTAATTATAACACTTCTTCTTTAGAGAAGACTACTATAAGGTCTATATATTTTAGAGGTATTTTCTTAGCTTCCTCACTATATATTTAAGCGCCTACCTTACTTATACCTAAGTTATTATTAATATTATCTAACCTAATATATCTAACTTATAATATACTATCTTCCTAATCTTCTAGCTTTTATAGTTTACTATCCCTACTAACTATAAATATATATTTAGCCTATATAACTACTTTATAATATACTTATATACTCTTTATAAGTTATATACTTTCTATAATAAGGTAATAATTCTAGTAGTTATATATAAGTAATATATTTAGGTTTATATTATACTATTATAGTGCCCTTAATAATATATTATTAACTCCTAAGTTTATAACTATAATATAAATTTACTATATCTTTATTACTCCTTAATTATCTATAAATTTTATAACTATATTTAACTAACTAAGTAATTTAAGGGGCCTACTATTAGTTATAATAATATCTTAGCCTAATAATTTTAGTTAAACTATACTTATAATATAACTATAAATAATATTTCTATTACTTCTTAAGTCTAGTATAGCTCTTATAATAATATAATAACCTAATAGCTATAAGTATATAGTTCTTATAAGAATACTATTCTTTATTAAGTTATAACTATCTTCTTATACCTTATATATTACCTAGGTTTCTTAGTTAGGTCTAGTAGCTAGGGTTATATCTTATTACTACTCTCTTATATCCTCCTAACGCCCTTTTTACTATTCTTATAACTAGGTTAGGCGCCTCCTACTATACCTTTCTATAGTATACCCTTATTATTAGTATATTATATAATTTAAGGCCTTATATTTAAATTAGTAATAGTCCCTACTATACTTCTAATATCTTAGTTTTAGCCCTTCTAGATATATATTAACCTTATACTCTTTATATAATAAGCCTATAGTTCTAATACTTAGGTCCTTTCTTAGTATAGTATAATCTTTTTACTTATATATATTATTATAATTCTAATAACCTAGTTTACTAAGATTATATAGTGACTTTATAGTTTTATCTTATCTTAATATCTAAGTATAATTACTACTAACTTTATAGTCTTATAAGGGTTAATATAATCCCTTACTTAGTTTATTCTTATTACTTTAGTCTTTTTAGTTTTCTTAAGTTTTCTATAAGTCTACTATATATCTATAGCTTATTAACTACTCTTATAAGCTTAGAGGCCTATTTAGTAAAATCTCTTTAGTAAATACTAGCTATAGCTAGTTAAGAAAGAAATTAATATATATATTAGTTAGTAGCTAGTTTATTATTTTTAATTTTTTATTTTCTTACTTCCTTAGGAATTACCTAAATAACTAGTTCTTTACTTATTATATATAATCTAAGTCTATAAATATTATAAGGCTATAAGTATACTTATTACTTATTCTTAATTATATTTATTCTCTAAATTAAGCTTATAATTATACTTTAATAAATTTATTATTTATATTATTAGTTAACTATTAAGTCTACTATTATTTTAATTTATCTTAGAGGTATTAGCTTATATAAATAACTTATTATTATATTATTATAAACTTATAAGGTCTTATTATAAAAATTATATCTAAGTCTATTATAAATATCTAGAAGTTAGTTATACTTTTAGCCTTAAAGGTAAGATATTAGATATTAATCCTACTTCCCTATTCTTTACTATAAACTTATTTTAAAGGTACTTTCTCTTTACTATTAGAGAGTAGCCTATTAAAGAGCTCTATATCCTTACCCCTTTCTATCTTCTTAATTAAGCTCCTTCTCTTCTTAGCCTTTTACTTATAATATATTTACTTTAATATTACTTTATTATTATAATTTAAGAGTAATATCCTTATAACTTTATTAATTAATATAAATTAATTACTACTTATATTAATTAAGGTTTATAAAATAATATTATAGTCTAATAACTATTACTTTCTTTTAGTTTATTTTAATAAAATTAAAGAGTTATTTATAGTAGTTTTATTACTAACTTATAAAAAAGTTATAATAGCTTTTTATATATATATAGTTTTTAGAGGTATTTTAAATCTCTTTACTAGTTCTTTTACCCTTCTTATAATAATAGTAAATAACTTATTAGATAGTAGTTAATATAAAAGAAGTAATAAAGGAGATCTTAATAAATAGTTATATTATAATAATATAACTTTATTATTTACTAATAAGAATCCCCCTTACTTAGTCTATATAAGGACCTTATAGCTTTATAGCTATATCCTCCCCTATTATATATAGACCTCTACTATCTTATAATACTAAGGTTCCTAACTTCCTAGCCTTATAGGCTTATAGCTACGTTCTCTTACTTATAACGCGGCTATACTATAATAAAGATATAGAGCTCCTTAATAAGTTACTCTTTAATAGTAAAAAGAAAGTACTTTTAAAGTAAGTTTATAATAAAGAATAAGGAAGTAAGATTAATATCTAATATTTTACCTTTAAAGCTAAAAGTATAACTAATTTCTAAATATTTATAATAAACTTAAATATAATCTTTATAATAAGACTTTATAAGTTTATAATAATATAATAATAAGTTATTTATATAAACTAATATCTTTAAAATAAATTAAAATAATAGTAGACTTAATAGCTAATTAATAATATAAATAATAAATTTATTAAGGTATAATTATAGGCTTAATTTAGAGAATAAGTATAATTAGAAATAGGTAATAAGTATATTTATAATCTTATAGTATTTATAGACTTAGATTATATATAATAAATAAGAAACTAGTTATTTAGGTAATTCTTAAGGAAGTAAGAAAATAAAGAATTAAAAATAATAAACTAATTACTAATTAATATATATATTAATTTCTTCTTTAACTAACTATAATTAGTATTTACTAAAGATATTTTACTAAATAGGCCTCTAAGCTTATAAGAGTAGCTAGTAAGTTATAAATATATAATAAACTTATAGAAAACTTAAAAAAACTAAAAAAGCTAAAGTAATAAGAATAAACTAAGTAAGAGATTATATTAACCTTTATAAGACTATAAAGTTAGTAATAATTATACTTAGATATTAAGATAAGATAAGATTATAAGGTTATTATATAATCTTAATAAACTAGGTTATTAGAATTATAGTAGTATATATAAGTAAAAAGATTATATTATACTAAGAAGAGACTTAAGTATTAGAACTATAGGCTTATTATATAAGGAGTATAAGGTTAATATATATCTAGAAGGGTTAGAACTAGGATATTATAAGTATAATAAGGACTATTATTAATTTAAATATAAGGCCTTAAATTATATAATATACTAATAATAAGGGTATATTATAAAAAAGTATAATAAGAAGTACTTAACCTAGTTATAAGAATAATAAGAAGGGCACTAGGAGGATATAAGAGAGTAATAATAAAATATAACCCTAGCTACTAAACCTAACTAAGAAACCTAGGTAGTATATAAGGTATAAGAAGATAGTTATAACTTAATAAAGAATAGTATTTTTATAAGAATTATATATTTATAGTTATTAGGTTATTATATTATTATAAGAGTTATATTAGACTTAAAAAGTAATAAAAATATTATTTATAATTATATTATTATAAGAGTTATATTAGACTTAAAAAGTAATAAAAATATTATTTATAATTATATTATAAATATAATTTAGTTAAAACTATTAGACTAAGATATTATTATAGTTAATAATAAGCCTCTTAAATTACTTAATTAGCTAAATATAGTTATAAAATTTATAAATAACTAAAGAGTAATAAAAATATAATAAATTTATATTATAATTATAGACTTAAGAGTTAATAATATATTATTAAGGGTATTATAATAGTATAATATAGACCTAAATATATTATTTATATATAACTACTAGAACTATTACCTTATTATAAAGAATATATAGCTTATAAAGAGTATATAAGTATATTATAAAGTAACTATATAGGCTAAATATATATTTATAGCTAGTAAAGATAATAAACTATAAGAGCTAGAAGATTAAGAAGATAGTATACTATAGGTTAGATATATTAGGTTAGATAATATTAATAATAATATTATAATTACAAGCAAGTATATAGAAGTAAGATTATAGGTAGAGATAGATTTAGATAGAAGAGAGTAGTATAGAGAAGTAATTAATAAAAGACTATATTATTAACCTTATTATTCTATCTTTTATCTAAGAAGAATTATAGTTATTTATAAAGAAAAAGAAATAAAAGTAATACTTAAAAAAAACTCTATTAAATCTAGAATCCTCCTCTTATATCCCACTATACGTAAGATATTAGCTAATATAGTTACCCCTTAAGTTTTAGTATAGCCTTAGCGTGGTTTTAGCTATTTTAGTAGCCCTAGTAGCCCCGTAGGGGCTATGATAGTCCCCTGGTGGGTTTAGTGGTCTTACTGTAGTTTTAGCGCCCCTTAGCGCCTTCAGTGGCTCCACAGAGGTCTCTAACAGCGCTGCTAGACTTGGTAGCTTGTGTAGAGTCCCTGTAGATAACCTACTTTCAACAAATAACTTAGGTATAGATAAGGTAGGCGCCTAAATATATAGTAAAGAAGCTAAGAAAATATCTCTAAAATATATTAACCTTATAATAGTTTTCTCTAAGGAAGAAGTATTATAATTATTATTACTAAATAGGTTATAATATATAATTAAATTAGAGGATAATATAATACTATCTTAGGGACTTATTTATATATTTATATTAAAAGAGTTATAAGAACTTTATAACTTTATAGTAAAAGTATAGAAAAAGAGATAGATTAGGTATTAATAAGCCTAGTAGGTATACCTATCTTATTTATACTAAAAAAAGATAGTAAGTTATAAATATATATAAATTATTATATATTAAACTAATAAATATATAAGAATTATATAGTATTATTACTAATATATAAGATAATAAACTAATTATATAATATAAAGATTTATAATAAGTTTAATATCTAAGATATATACTAGTATATCTAAATATATAAAGGAGATAAGTAGAAAATAGTATTTTACTATAAATATAATTACTTTAAATTCTTAGTAATATTATTTAAGCTAACTAATATACTAATAATATTCTAAGAATATATTAATATAATATTATAACCCTACTTTAACTAGTTTTATATTATATATCTTAATAATATATTAGTATATAGTAATAATATTATAAAGTATATATAATATATTTAGAGTATTGCTATTCGTATAGAACGATTTTACTATTTATACGGATGATTTATAAGCAGAAATTTTCCTACTAGCGTGGTACCTAATCTTTAGTGCACACCCCACTAAAATAGAAGTACCTTCACAGTCTAGCGCTTTTTTGTTTTAGCTTATTAACTTTCTCCCCCTAACATCATTTTTTACTCCTTTTCTCCTAAACAACAACAATAACAGTACCACAACACACACTCGCCGCCGCCGCCGCCGCCTCTTGTAGAGGCTCTCTTGATGACTTTATCTGGCCCGTTATGTGCATAACTCTCGGAATTGACGAAAATGCGTATTTTGAGCGAATTGGCGAGCGTTGAGAGCCTCTGCAAGAGGTGGTGGTGGTGGCGGCGGCGGCGGCGGCGGCGAGTGTGTGTTGTGACAGGAATTAGCGCGGAAGAATCGTTGATCCGGCTCCGATGTGTGCACAATCGTCAAAAACAGCGAAAATGCGTTTTTTGAGCGAATTGGCGAGCGTTGAGAGCCTCTGCAAGAGGCGGCGGCGGCGGCGGCGGCGGCGAGTGTGTTGTGGCAGATAGGCAGAAAAAATGAAATACAGTACTATTTTTAAAGATACTTATAATTTATATATAACTTGCCTATAAACAGATGTACCTTTAAAAATCCACTAGTGCTACTTACAAATTATCCGTATAAATAGCAAAATCGTTCCATACGAATAGTAATACTCTATATTTATAAGGTACTTAGGCTCTTACTCTAAGTAAGGTTATATATAAACCTTAATAAATTAGAGTTTAATATTATAGAGATATTATTTTTAGGTTTTATAATATAGCTAGGTAGAATATATATAAAAAAAGATTATATTAAGGCTATTATAAGTTAGTTATAGTTAAGTAATATAAAGGAAGTATAAGCTTTTATTAGCTTTATAAACTTTTATTAGTAGTTTATTAAAAGATTTAGTAAGATTATAAAGCTATTAATAGATATTAGTATAGTAAAGAAAAAAGGGCTACTAGTATTATTAAGTAAGTAGGTAGTAGTATTTAAATAGCTTAAGAGCGCTTTCTAGGAAGCTTTAGTCTTAGCTTATTATAATCTAATAACACTAATAAGAGTTAAGATAAATATATTAGATTTTACTATTAATATAATCTTCTTCTAAAAATAATAAGGAGGCTAGTACTTTATTATATATTTATTATATAAGCTTATAAGGCTAGAAATATATTATTAGATACTAGATATAAAGATACTAGTAATTATAGAAGCTTTTTACTAATAATACTATTACCTAGCTTACCTTAAATATACTATTAAAGTACTTACTAACTATTTAAATTATAGTTACTTTATAATAAAGATAAAGCTAATAAGTAAGTAAGCTATAGTATTAAATAAATTAGTATTATTTAATTTTATAATATATTATTAACTAAGTAAAGAGAACCTAGTAAATATATTTTTAAAGTATATAGATTATAAAAAAGATATAAAGAGTATATAGAAAAGACTAATAATACTATTAGTATTCTTATAGTAATTTAAAGATATATAAAGTATAATAAGGTAGATTATAAACTAATATAGGCTAGTAATCTATAAAGTTATAAGAAGCTAGTAGTATATTATAATAAATAAAGTAGTAGATATATTTACTATTAGTAATAGTAAAGAAAAAGTATAAGAGATATAAGAAAGAAGTAAGAGAATTATAAGTATAAGGGATATAAGTCTAATAATATATAAAAATAATAAAAGTATATAAGAGGTATAGAGAGACTAAATAGTATAAGAGGTATAAGAATAGTATAAGGAAATTATAAGGAAGTTAGATATAAGTATAAGTCTAACCTAAGCTATTAAGGCTACTTAGGTTAAAGAAGGTATTTTAGTTATTATAATATATAAGGCTACTTCTATATTATCTTAAGCTAGGAAATAAGAATATAATAATAATAAGCTATAGTAATAAGAAAATTATATTTATATTCTTTATAAGCTATATATAAAGGTATTATAGCTTTATTATAATAATAAAGTAGCTAGATACTAAGGCCTAAGATAAATATTATATTAAATAAAGTTATATTATTATTAACTAGGAATAATAAAGATAATATATTATTATATTATATCTTATAATAGCTATTAATATATAAAGGGTAGGTAGTATTAACTATATAGTAAACTTATAGTATTACTACTAGTAACTCGCCTATATACTAAAATTACTATTAATATAATAATAAGGCTACTTAAGAGAGTAAGGTAATATAGTATATATAATATAATACTAGTTATTATTAATAGATATATAAAATATAATTATTATATTATAATAATAAAGTAGTTAATAAGTAAAGGCCTTACTAATATTATACTTAAAGAAGTTATTATATATTATAGTATATTATAAGAGATTATCTTAGATTATAAGTTAATTTTTATATTAGGGTTTTAATAAAGTCTCTACTACTTACTTATATATAAGTAGCGTTTAAGTATTATATTCTACTTATAGATAGATAGTTAGATAAAGAGGTAGAATTAGGTTTTAAAGTATTATTTATATACTTTTTATAATAAAGAATAAGATAATTAGGTTAAAAAGCTACTAATAGCTTAATTAGTGTATAATATAAGCTTATATAATATAATAAGCGTAGTCCTAGTATATTTATTATATAGTAAATATCTTAAATTACTAGGAGTAGAAGGCTACCTATTATAGCCTAATATCTAAGTAGAGAAGTATATATAGGAACTTAGAAAGGCTTATAAATATACTATAAAATAGCTATAATAAAGCTATAAAGTATAGAAGAAGTAATATAACTATAAGTAAATAGGTTATAACTTTAAGGCTAATAACTAGGTTTTACTTTAAGTATTACTAGGTGTATAGTGCTATTTTACTAGGTGTATAGGTATACGTGATTACTTACTAGAGATTTTACGGAGGTACCTCGTTTTATATAAGAATCACACATAAATATTAGTATTTTTAAAAAATAGGCATTTTCTAGCTACTACTACTACTAACACTACCACTAACACCACCTTCCCCGCGCCGCCGCCGCCGTTAATTAAAGCTCTTAACACTCGCTAATTCGCTTAAAAAACGCATTATCGCTATTTTTAACGATTATGCACACATTAGAGCTAGATTAACGATTCTTCCGGGCTAATTCCTGCCGCTGCCGCCGGCGGCGCTAGGGAGGCCGCCTTAACTAGCTATTTAGCTTATATTCTTATACGACGAACGCTTAAATAAAGCGGCCGCGTGCTCTATTAAGAAGAGCGACCTAATTACGGTAATAAGAGGGCTTTATAATAGTTTAATAAGTGCCACTATTCTAGCTAGTATTAATAAAGTTAGAATATTAATCTTATTAATAGGTAATAAAGGAGGGAAAAAAGGGGAATAGGAGAAAAATATAATACTTAATTAAATTAGGTAAGTCTAAAAGAGTATATAGATTATAGTATATATATATATAAAAATAGAGATACTATACTAGTATAATACTAGTATAATATTATATACTCTTATATACCTAGTAAAATAGTATTATACACCTAGTAATACTCTTTACTTTTTATAAAGAACCTTAATTTATAATAACTAAGTAAAAAAGTTATAATAAAGTATATTAGACTATACTAAATTAAATAATATATAAGAACTAGTGGTTTAGCCTTTAAGCTTTAGTTACTAGTAATAATAACGATTTATAATATATTTAATACTATAATCTTAGAGCTATATATAAGCTATAAAAGAATACTAGTTATATAATAAAATTATATTATAATTAAAGATAATATTTATAAGGTTAAGTAAATTATAGCTTATAAATACTAAAGTAAGAGGCGTTTATTCTAGGTTAAATAACTAAGGTATAATAAGGTAGAAAACTTATAGCTAAAGAGATCTAACTTTATAGATAGTAATATATTTATATAATATAAAGAAGACCTTTATATAAAGATAATTATAAAAAGGTAGTAGTAGAAGAGTAAAAAGACTATAGTAACTTACCTTTATATTAAAAAATTAATTTATTAAAAAAAGAAAAATTTAAAATCTAGCTACCTAACTAGTAGGGGTATATATAGAGAGTATATAACTAGTGTATTACTTAGGAGTAAAAGGCTCTATAGTGTTATTAGTATTATCTTAGTATAGAGGGGGTATTATACCTATCTTTATAATAATATTATTATATATAATAATATCTACTACTAATATATTATAAGTAGACTAATAGTAGGTTAGTAAAGAATATATAATAAGAGAGAAGAGACTTACCTAAGTAACTTATATAACTATATATACCTATACCTAGGTAATATACGCCTTTACTATTTAGTATATAGCTAATATATACTTATAAGCTATAGGCTTATCTTTATTAGCTACCTTATATACTTACTTTAAGTATATTTATTATAACTAAAGCTATATTACTTTTATAATAGCCTAGTAAGTTAGTTATAAGTTAATAAAGAGAATATTATAACTATATCTTATCTTATAATAAGATAAGTAATAGAATATACTAAAGACGCCTAATAATATTATAGGTAGCTAGCTATACTAGTATATATTACTTCTTATTATATAAGTAAAGTATATACTTAGATAACTTAGTATCTAAATAAGGAATTAGTAAGGAATATATAGCTAAGGAGTAGGAGATATACCTAATATCTACTAGTACTTATATACTAGGTTATCTTAGCTTATAATATCTTATTTAGTATAATAATAGTTATATAAGATTTTAAATCTAATAGCTAGTTAGTAGTAAGTATATAAAGACTATATAGGGAAACTTACTTATTATTAGATATTACTAGTAGTGCTTTTACCTTAGTAATCTTTTTTTTTATTAATAACTAAGGCTATTTCTTATTAGACCTAGTAGTAAATTAGTAGTAAATAAGTAGTAATTATATAATAAAGAAGTAGTAAATAAAGAAGAGAAAACTTATATATTATTAAAAAATTTTTTTTTATAAAATTACTATTTATAGGTTAGTAATTAATATATAATAGTAATATAGAATAGAAGTAGAGATAATATATAGTATAAGAGTAAGAGAAAAGTAAAAAGGACTTTATAAAAAAGTTAATAATAAAATAAAGAAGAATAATATTATATAAAGGTAGTAAGTATAATATATAATAAGAGTATATTTATAAAAAAAAATAATTAGCTAAAAAAGAGAAAAAAGAAGGAAAAAAGAGAGGATAAGAAATATTTTTTATAAAGATTATAAAGATATAATAATAAGTAAATTTAATATTAAAAGAGATTATTATTATATTAAAAGAGCTATTTAAAATATAACTTATATTATATATAAACTATATACTTATTAAAAGCTTATAAGGAAAAGGCTATAACTAAGTAATATATAATAAGGTAATTAATAAGAATAATAAGTAAAAAATAAAAGAATTAAATATATTATAAAAAAAGTTATTTTAAAAGAAATCTATTATATATATAAACTATATATTTATTAAATATTAATAAAGAGGAAGCTATTTATAAGCCTAATATAATTAGTATACTTATATATAACTAATATATATATAATAATAATAAGTATATAAATAAGGCTAAAGAGCTTAATATAGTAAAATAAGCCTTACCTTAGATAAGTAAGAAGGTATAAAAAAAGGAGGTAGAAGGGAGAGTAGCTTATTATAGTATAGCTATATTATAAGTAAGAGAATATAGCTATAAGCCTATAAGGCTAAGAAGCTAGGAACCTTAGTATTATAAGATAGTAGGGGTTTATATATAATAGGGGAGGATATAGCTATAAAGCTATAAGGTCTTTATATAGACTAAGTGAGGGGGATTCTTATTAGTAAATAATAAAGTTATACTATTATAATATAGCTATTTATTAAGATCTCCTTTATCACTTCCTTCGTGCTAGCCACTATCTAATATTAACTAACCACCTTATTAGCTTAGAATCGCAATGCGCTAGAACTATGCGTTATAAACAAATTATAATAGACGTAGTTAGAAATAATATTAACTCCTTTATATAGGTAGGCTATAATATATATGTAATTTGTTTCTAACTATTTCTATACTAGAATAAGCGAAATAATTATCTTACATTTTTCTTCATAACAGATCTTTAGTTATCGAAGTGGGTATGGTTCGTAACTTAGTATACAGAGGTGTCTCGTACGCGCAGGGGTTCAGCACCTTACTACGTACAGAAGGTGGTGGAAAATAGGAGGCCAAAGCCGCACCACCATCCTCATCATCGAGCAGCTCGTCGCGGTACGAAAACACGTGATCTCAAAGCAGTTCGGTACCCGATTATCGTGGTGCTTTTGAAACCCAGATCCGGATTTCCTCTTCTGACGGTACGAAGACCATCGACTTTGACGCAAGCTAGTGCACCGAATCATGGCCATCTCTCCCATTGACTGGCTTTGGCGTACTGTCATCGCAGGGTATGGCAGAGCCGCGACGTTCCTGCGACAATTACTAGACAGTCTGCGTTCAACGCCTGGGGCCAAAGCTGTTCGTATCCTGTCATCTACCCAGAGATAAAGCTAACTGCCCGCAATAGCCTTTAGCATCGCATAGATGCCCTTCTACGCTGACATACAACCGAATACCCGGGCCCTGGCGGCGAAACGTGTCACCCGCGCTTCCTGATCAGGCCTTTGCCCTTCCAGATACGATACCTTACGGAGAGATTTATCTCATCACCAAAGGAGACTACGTTGGCACTGGAGCAACGTCATTTGTGGACAGACTAGTATCTGGCGATGTCATTAAATATCCAAAGCCGAATCCGTACTGCCCTGAAGAAGAGGATAGATGTCGCCACCAGATGGAAATTGAGGCAGAAGCCTACAAGCGCATTGGTGACAATGCGCGTGTGCCGAGACTCGTTCACTGGGATGCTAGTTCATGCTGTCTAGTCTTAGAGTACCTCGCAAACGGAAGTCTAGGATCCTATCTACAAAATCACGACCAGACAACAATTCAACAGAGACATAGATGGATGACACAGGCCGCGGAGGCACTGGCGGCGGTGCATGCCGCAAAAATTATACATTGCGACGTTACTCCGCGTAACTTCATGCTAAATGACGCGCTTGAGCTTCACATTGCGGATTTTGCTGGATCTTCGGTTTCCGGTTCTCGACCAACGATCGACGCAAGCCCAAGGTACCAGCGGCCCGGACGGGGCCCGATGCCTACATATGCCGACGACCTCTTTGCGCTCGGCTCTGTTTTGTACTATATTCAGACTGGTCATGAACCATATTATGACATTGACGAGGATGAAGCTCAAGATCGCTTCAAGGCAAAGGCTTTCCCGGACACGGCTACGCTTAGCTGCGGAAGTATTATTCACAGGTGCTGGACTGGGGATTGGGATAACGCGGAGCAAATTTTCCATGCATTAACTACAGAAATCTCAGAATAGTACTGCTTAATATGCTAGATAAGTCATTCTATACTGTCGTCTGCTACTTGTCAGCGAATCTCTATGGAAGCTTGATATGCCATCGACCTACTTAACGGGTATAGTTGTCGCTATATCCCTCATCTTTGTGGTTGTGACACTGGCCGCGACTCGTAGACTGACCCGCGTAATCCACTTTCGATTCGCTTTCTGGGCACGCTTGGCCGCTGTTGGCGTACTTTGTGCACCCTTCCGAAATCCGCGTCTTGCTTATGGTATCGCAACTCCTTGGGCAGCGGGAATAAGTCGTCTTGGTAATAAGGTAGCGACACATATTTGTAGCGAGGGGCGCGGGTGCGTGAAATGAAGTCGAAGTCAAGGCTCAATACTCGTCAGGCAATTGTATCACCCCTCTTTTCAATAACCTATCATATCGGACCACTTCCTGCATGACGGCAGAAGGCAGCGATGCGGGGACGGTGGCCGTCTCGTAAGGCAACGCGTCTCGATGTCTGTGAGGCTACGCCAGCAACAATCAGAAGAAGTTAAATTAATTGTTTTCAGTAATCAGTCTACTTTTATGCCTGACTATATTGCAATTAGGCGCTGCCTATCCAACGGGCAATGTCCAACGATGCAACCTTTACGCCGTCGGAGTTCCTGCACAAAACCTCCCACCCCAGACTACATACTTACTCGTCAATCGCAGCGCTGCAAATAAATATAGCGCAGTTGCCTCACGTACGTTCGCGTTACTGCGGGACGAAGCCATGCTGCGTCGACGGACTGCTTTGCACGCGCCGGCGGTCCTGGCGATGGCGGAGACTCGGGGTCGGAAGCAGGAGCCACGTCGCGGGCCTGCGCTTGGGCAACATTTTGAGGCCGTGATGACGAGTTTTCCTTATGTCCTTATGTCCTTATTTCAAGTAGAGGTTTGAAGCCTATAATTTTATTAGGCTGTATTTAGTAGTGAAATATGTTATTGGGCAAAAAGAGAAAATTCTAGTTACCCTCCCAGAATTATATAAAAAGTTTATTGTAATATATATTATTAAGATTCTTTTATAAAATTGGTAATTATTTATTTAGGCTATTTAGATCAGTATAAGTATAAAAAGTAACCCTTGTATAGGCTAATCAGCGTCTAGTAGCCCTGACTCGCTAGCTAGGAGAGCTTGTAGCGCCAAGTGAACAGCAACTTTTAGACCTGTCAAGACTTTTACTCACATACCGACAAGATATATCAGAGCAGATATCCGTTTACCTCTCCGTCTGGCAGCTTCATTCAGGACATCTATAACATTTACTACCCCATAGACGCGCTTCGCATGCCATGGGCGACTCTGGCGAGCCCAACGGCGACCAGCCAGTCTACGAATTTGAGCCTGCAGGCTGGATAGACCTTACAGATGCCTGCCATCACTACGAGGGCAAACACGAGGTGCCGTGGGATATTCAAAAGTAACATGGCATCGAATCCTTTCATCAGCCATCTTGTTTACACGGATTCTAGATATTTCTCACAACGTTACTCCATATTTTCCTGCTATGATGATGGCATTTGTATGACAGACGACGCTTGGTTTGGTGTCACACCGGAGCCAATTGCAAAGTAAGTCGTTTTTTCTCTCAAACTTCTTTTCTGACCACTGAACAGCAAAATCGCTGCGGAGATGAAGTCGTGGCCCAAGAAGAAGAAAATCTTGATAGATCTCTTCTGCGGCGCAGGCGGCAACACCATTGCATTTGCGCTGACAGAGAGATGGGATCGAATAATATCCATTGAGCGCGACGCAGCCACTCTTGCATGTGCACAGAATAACGTCAGCGTCTACGAGATTGACGACAGCTACATTACCTGGGTGCACGGCGATAGCTTCGCGTTCCTGAAGACGCTCTTCAACAATCCGTCGGCGCTGCATCCTGATCTTCGGATCGATCTTGACGCAACGATTTTATTTGCCAGCCCTCCTTGGGGTGGCCCTGGGTATTCGACAGACCAGGTCTTCAACTTGGACAATATGCAGCCGTATAGCATAACGGACTTGCATGAGGCGTACAGGCCTCTCGACCACGTCCTGTTTCTGCCGCGCACGAGTGATTTGAGGCAGCTGGCGCGGCTCGCCCCCAAGGATAAAAAGATTGACATTGTTCAAATGTGTTTAGAAGGCGCAAGTAAGGCTTTGGTCGCGTATGTACCTGGAGGAGGGATGGAGAAGGCGTGAGCAAGCAACGCATCCGATACCCATGATTTATAATATCCACAGTAAATAGAAAGAGCTTTTGCTTTGATATTTAGCCGCGCCATCTTGTGCTCTCTGTGAAGCTACAAGCAGTTCTGACATATTTAATCGGCCAGCCAGTGTTGGCTGCGAACGTGGTCCCGCCACCACGCCTTCCACTATCGCAGAGAGCACGAGCGGTTGACTCGATTTTGTAAAATGTCGGCAGTATTTTGACTTGTCGGTGTAATTTAAGTTAGAAATTTTACCCATGTAACTTGTTCAGCATGGCTTCTGTTCTGACCGCTGCGGTGCAGTTAGCTCATTGCCCCCCCCCCACAAGCCCTCTCATTCGTAAAGACGGATTGTTGAAATCTTCAACATCAACCCACAAGCTACGCATTCATAAATAATCCGGCTCCAGGCAGTAGACAAGACGGCCAAAATGGGTGCCAAAGACAAGAAGAAGAATAGCGAAGGCAAAAAGGCAAAAAAGGTAAAAATGCTAGCATTTATGAAGCAAAACTCCCCAGATACAAAAAAAACGTTTGAGTGAAGGGTCTAATGCGGGGCACGTAATAGGCCGAGAAGCAGGCCAAGCAGGCCAGCAAAGGGGAGAAGAAAGCCAAAAGCAAGCAGGCCAGAATCGAAGGCAGCGACGCCGAGGATGTCGATCTGGACGAGGTGCTCGAGGAGTACCGGCGGGCGCAGGAGCAGTTTCTCAAAATCACCGAGATGGTGTGCGAGGCGGCGCCGCGACCCCGCGCGGCGTCGACGCTCCTCGCCTCGCCGACAGACACCAACAACCTGCTGCTCTTTGGCGGCGAGTACTTTAACGGCTCGCTGGCGCACTTTTTCAACGACTTGCACATTTACAACATTGCGCGCGACGAGTGGCGCTGCGTGACGTCGCCCAACGCGCCGCTGCCGCGCTCCGGCCACGCCTGGACGCGGGCGTCCAACCCCAACCACGTCTACCTCTTTGGCGGCGAGTTCTCGTCGCCCAAGCAGGGCACCTTTCACCACTATGCCGACTTTTGGCGCCTGGAGCCCGCCACGCGCGAGTGGACCAAGATTGAGGTCAAGGGCAAGGACAAGAGCCCGCCCGCGCGCAGCGGCCACCGCATGACGTACTGGAAGCACTACATTATCCTCTTTGGCGGCTTCCAGGACACGTCCAACCAGACAAAGTACCTCGCCGACCTGTGGATCTTTGACACCATCCACTATGTCTGGCACAGTCCTGCGCTGCCGCCCGCGCAGCTCAAGCCCGACCCGCGATCGTCGTTTACGCTGCTGCCCTCGGAGCAGGGCGCCGTTCTCTTTGGCGGCTACTCGCGTGTCAAGGCCACAGTGGCGCTGAAGAAGAAGAAGGCGAGCAAGGGCAATCAGGGCGCCAGCAGCACGGGCCAGAAGAACGTCCTCATCCCCAAGGTGCACGAGGACTGCTTCTACCTGCGCATGGCGGTGCCGGCCGCCGACACGGGCCCCAACACGCCACCGACGGTGCGTTGGGAGAAGCGCAAGAAGCCGGGCAACACGCCGAGCCCCTCGCGCGCGGGCGCCACCATGACCTACCACAAGGGCCGCGGCATCCTGTTTGGCGGCGTGCACGACGTTGAGGCGAGCGAGGAGGGCATGGACTCGGAGTTCTTCAACCAGCTGTTTGCGTGGAACGTTGAGCGCAACCGCTTCATGCCGCTGGTGCTGCGCAAGCCCCGGAACCAAAAGGCCCGCCCGGCGGAGCAGCGTGTGAACCGCCGCGGGCGCGGCCAGGCCAACGAGGAGGAGCTGCTCCGGCAGCTGGCGGCGCTCGAGACGGGCGCGTCGCTCGAGGATGTTGACGGCATCGAGCTGGAGAAGGAGGAGGAGGAGGAGCACGAGAAGCAGGCCCCGGTCAAGGAGATGCCCGTGACGATGGAGCCGCCTCACGTGCGCTTCAACGCGCAGCTGACGGTGCAAAACGACGTGCTGTACATTTACGGCGGCACGTTTGAAAAGGCGGACCGCGAGTTTACGTTTGACGACTTGTACGCGATTGATCTGGTGAAGCTGGACGGCTGCAAGGAAATCTTTACCAGACCTGTCGAGGACTGGATTGTAAGTGCACGGCGCGGCAGGGAGATGGGACTGTGTTTTGGGGCTAATCAGGTCTGTGCAGGAATCTGACGACGAGGACGACGAGGATGATGAGTACGACGATGAAGAAGAAGAAGAAGAAGAAGACGAGGAGGATGAGGATGACCAAGACGAAGACGAGGAGCCTCAACAGCAGCTCCACACGCCCAGCAAGCGTGGCAAGAAGAAGGAAGACGATGCTGCGTCGGAGACTACGACGGCACCGTCCGAGGAGACGGAGGAAGACGACGCCGAGACGTCGGCTACCTCTGTGGACGACGGTCTGCCTCACCCAAGAGTATGTTGAATCAGACAACCGCCACAACTACCTAATACTAACATGCCTTTTTTTTTTTTTTTTTCTCATTAGCCTTTTGAGACGCGCCGCGAATTCTTTGTCCGCACGTCGGCCGAGTGGCAGGAGATTCTCATGACGAACCTGCGGTGGAAGAACATCCAGCCCGAGACCACCATGGCCGTCAAGGAGATCAAGGCCAAGGCGTTTGAGCTGAGCGAGGAGAAGTGGTGGGACTGCCGCGAGGAGATTACGGCGCTCGAGGAGGAGCAGGAGGCGGCGGGCATCCAGGAGGTGGTCAGCCTGGCGGAGCGTGGTGATGCGGGTGTGGCTGGTGGTGGTCGCAGAAGATGATGATGATGCTAGGAGGCGGATGGGTGTGCCTGAGATTAATATAGAATAAAAGGTTTCAGTTGAAAGCAACCTCTTGTCTCATTCCTCGTAAGCTCTTGCACGTGTAATGTCTCCTTCTAACCCTTCTTAAACTCGGCAGCCGCCACAACGCTTCTGTAGAAATCTCATCTCAGGCTCCCCCAACTCCAAAACCCATACTCTGACCGATATCTATTCTAATCAAGTCGGCAGCATTCTCTCACTCAACGCCAACGCTTCCAATTCAAACTCACCACGCACGCCATTCATCAACGCCAACGCTTCCAAACTCAAAAACCCACCACGCACGCACGCCAATTCATCAACGCAGCGGCTCAGGCACCACACCCTCCGCCGACCATCCCACCTTCTTGCCCCTCATCCAGAGCACCGCGTTGGCGGCCTTTCTCACGAGTCAAAAGGGCTGCTTCGCCATGGGCGGGTACTTCTTGCCGTCGCGCTCAATCTTGGGGTCGCAGGCGCAGCGCTCGTCCTCGGGGATGGTGTCCATGACCGTGGGGACGTGAGAGCCGCAGCCCCACCAGGTTGATTTTTCTGGAAACCAGCGGAAAAGAGAAGAATCTTGTGAGTATGAGCGAGTTTTGGATTGCGGCGATGCATGTTGCCAGGGGGGGGGGTGTTAAATCTCCCAGGCGAGCGAATGCGGGGGTGGAGAAAAACTTACTGCAACTGTCGCAGGCTGCCTTTTTGCACATTTTGATGATGATGATGATGATGATGTTCAGGAAAGTAATATTTGGGGAAGAGTTTCTTGATGTATAGTTGCGATGGAGCTGGCGAGAATGAATGTGGTATTTTAAATTTAATTCAAGAGTGTGTTGGCGTGGCGGAGCTGCAAAGTCGGCGAGCTGACCTCCCCCGCCCGCCATGCAATTCCGGTCGGCGAGGTTGGCCGCAAAATCTCCGGTCCGCCGGGAGCCAAGCGGCGTTTTTTGTTTGTATTACATTGCCATTTACGAGCAACCTTTTTGATATAGCTGGGCCATATATTCATAGCCTCGAATTTTGCATCAATTTTGGGTTGATTATGATTTTTACGATTTTACATTATAAGAGCCCAACATGCATACGCAAGGACAAAAATTCAGAAATTGCTGTAGCAGCAGCATTCAGGCATTCTCCTATAAACGGAACAGGGTATTTCCATCCAAGGTCCAAAACGTGTACTCGTTTAATAACATAAAATCCGGACGTGTAATCCCTTGACGCACACACTTCCTACATTCCTTTTGCCGTTGCCAGGAGTATCGTAAAATTGGTTGCACCGGGGGGTCTTATTTGGCGGCGCGTCTTCTCTTGGTAATCTCGCTTTCGGCAATGGCACGAATCAAGTTGACGGCAAGCTCGCGGCCGCGCTCGACGGCTACATCGGAGCCGTCGGCCGGAACGTGGAGGAAGCAGACCTTGCCGAGACGCTGCTGCTTATGAAGCGTCGCCAGGCTCGAGTAGTAAATGAAGTCGCAGAGGTACCGGCCGGGATCGTCCGAGATGCGCAAATCCATGTCGGGCTAAATGCACGAGTTTACCCCCCCCCCACCCCCTCAAGTCAGTCCTTTCTCGTACAAAAAAGAATAAAAATACCAATTCGGACCGCAAGTTTTTCTTACCGAGCTGAGCTCCTTCCAGCGCAGATGGACGTTGGGGACATCCAACGCCGACTCGAGCTCGTCGGGCAGGCCGCTCCAGATCCAGTCGCCCTCGCGCCCGCCCGGCAGCTCGTCCTCGAGGAACTCGCCGGCCACGTCGGGCTTGAGGTAGCCGGTGCGGTGGGCGCGGCGCTCCAGCGCGTACTGCGGGCGGGCGCTGGCCATGCCAATGTGGACGCAGGCGTCAATGCGGTGCGCCGCGGCGTCGTCGTCGTCGTTCCAAAAGGACGGCACCAGCCCGCGCACGTTTTTGTAGGTGACGCGGATGGCCTCTGGGTACACGAGGATGCGCACGCGCGGCATGTCGGCGGCGGCAGCGGCGGCGGCCGTCGCTTCCGCGCTGGTTGATGATCGGGCGCGGGGGCCCTTGGCGCGCAGAGGCGGTAGGTAGGCGGGCAGGCCGCGAGCAATCTCCCATGATGGGTTGACGGGGTATTGGGCTCGAAAAGGCTATTATCACCAAGGAGAAGAAACCCCCCCCTGTTAGTGGCTTTTTGTTCTGTGGTCAAGTTTTTGTCTCTCGGTAGGCGCCGGTCGGGCACAAGGCGGGGTGGCAGTGACGAACGGGCGATCAAGTCAAGAGGGAGGGAGAAAGCAGAGAGGAAGAACGTACGCCAAAGCCCGTGACAAGAATGGTAAATTCCTCTGGGCTTGATTGAGAGCCCATGGGCTCGAGAAGGCGAGCGTCACCCATTTTCGTTTCCCGTCAAGGAGACTTGTACAAGTCAGAGTCCGAGTGGAAAGCAAAGGGCCATGCAATGTTGTCGGGTCGTTGAAGAATTCAACGCCACTGCGGTAATAGTAATTAAGTAAGGCAACTTTATTATAAGTTAGCAGGCGTACGGAGTAGTGCCAAAGCCAAGCTTGCAACATGCATTTACAGTGGGGAAACAATTCAAGTTATTGCAAGGTAGCCTGCAGGGTTGGAAAAAAGTCCAGGACCAGTGTGAGTGACCAGTGAGTGACCAGTGAGCGCCCCACTTTTTAAGTAAATCTGTTCACTCACGCTCACTCATGCTCACGAATTATAGGGGCCGGACCAGTGCTGGTTATCGGACTAGTACTGGTCCGGCAGGTACCTCACTGGTCCGACTCACTCATGCTCACCTACCTGGTGAGCAGCCGGACCAGTGGTCATTTAGACCCACCTTTTTTACCTCTATATTTAGCTAACTAAGTAGATCTTCTACTGACTAATCAGGATATTCGTTAGTATAATATCCTGATTAGTTAGCAGAAGATTTACTTAGTCAGCAGAATATCTGCTTAGTCATAGTGACCACTGGTCCTCACTGGTCACTTATGCTCACGCAGGAGGTGATCGGACTTAACTCACTCATAACTCTGTAGCGCCCGGACCAGTGGCAAGTCACTCACCAGTCCGTTAGTATGGACCAGTGACCAGTCACTAGTCCGATCATTATTCCAGGGGTAGCGGAGTGACCAGGAGTCACTCACTCACTGGTCCGGAGCATTTCCAACCCTGAAGGTAGGGAGGGACCCTTGACGTGGCTCTTGTACGGTGACGTACCCAGTGCATCGCCGACTCTCTGGCCATCAAGACGGGATCCGCGCGTGCAGCACGTTTCATTTTCGTCAATATAACCATGGCATTTATTATCGGTACAAGATTGATTCTTCCTTGTCCCTAGCGATTAGTCTATTTACAAGCTAGTGTCCATCTAAACATGCCAATAATCAGATCAACACCTTGGCGAGTCCCTGCAGGCCCAACTAGACACCAGGAATTCTGCCTCGCTGCCCGCCAAGTACGTAGCACTGCCCTCGCAATCTCAAAATCAAAAACCCGCCAACGCATCAACATTTGGACATGTGTGACGCATGGCAAAATTCTTAGTTTTGACAGCGTGGCTGAGCACAGGGTTGTCTCCCGTTTTTGTTCGCTGGTGTAAAAAAAAGCGGCCTAACCCTCTGTGGAAGCCCCGGCATTGTTCGTCGCGGAGCTGCCCAGTCGAGTAGTTCAGCGGGCTTCACTCCTCAACGACTTCAGACCGGCTACCGAAACACGATGCTTACTCGATAAATACTTTGTTCAATCTTGTCCACCCTCTAGTTCTTTACTACATCCTTTTCCGTTTATTCCGCACAAGATCAGAACCAGGCCACGCCCATTGAATCGCTCCAATTCCAACCCTTCCCAACTGTGAAACTGCTACTTGAAAAAGCAAGCCTTGCTCAACGCACCAGTATGGGTTCTCAACCAGACTACAGCCAGCCGCCTGTGCAGGTTTCCTTTGCAGGCTTCCTCTGGGATATGGATGGTACCATCATTGACTCCACGCCAGCCATTGAAAAGCACTGGTACACGTACGTTTGCTCCCTTGATCCGTCTGCGTCCCGCCTCGGCGGCGTGCTCGGGACCAGGCTAACACGCCCTGCAGGATAGGTAATGAGATTGGTGTTGATCCCGAGACTATCCTCAAGACCTCTCACGGTCGGCGCAGCATTGACACGCTTAAAATTCTTGCACCGGAAAGAGCAAACTGGGAATGTACGTATACTCACGCTCCCTCAATCGTTCCTTGACCGCCTTTCCCACCCCATGTTCCATGTTCAGTCAACATCAGCTCACAACAACAACAACAACAACAACCCCCCTCTAGATGTTAGCAAGGTAGAAAGCCAGCTCCCCGCTCTCTACCACCATCTCGCTACCGAGATCCCCGGCGCGCGTCGGCTCCTCGACAGCATGATCAAGATTGCCGCGCCGTGGGCCATTGTCACGTCCGGCACCGAGCCGCTCGTCCACGGCTGGCTGAGCCGCATGAACCTCGCCATCCCCGAGCACCTCGTCACCGCCGAGTCCGTCCCCGAGGGCAAGCCGGACCCCACGTGCTACCGCATGGGCCTCGACAAGCTGCGGCTGGCCGACGCCGCCGGCCACGTGCTCGTCCTCGAGGACAGCCCCGCGGGCATCAAGGCCGGCAAGGCGGCCGGCTGCAAGGTCATTGGCCTCGTCACAAGCCACACGGTCGAGCAGGTCGTAGCCGCGCAGCCGGACTGGGTCGTCAAGGACCTGACGTCGGTGCGCGTGGTCGGGTCCGAGGGCGGCAAGGTGACGATTGAGATTAAGGATTCTGTAAAGCTGTAATGTTTGGCGAAACATGCATCTTGCATTCTTGGATACTATCTAGTAAGCTCACATGTTACCATTTTTCACATGTTACGGTTTTTCACATGTTACGGTTGATAGAGTATGAGCAAGACGGCATCTGCAACGGACGAGGGCATGCTGCATGGTTCATGGTGTTGAAGGTGGGGGACATGTGGTCGTGGAGGGGTATAAAATATTTCTACAAAGACGCAGCAAAGGCCAATCACGATTCACTAGTAGCGAGCAACCTCGAGGCATATTTCAGTGGTTGGTCTGTTGCTGACGATTAGGCAGGCCTGCAAGGCCAAACTTGACCGTCAGCGACCAGGAAAAGAACTGAGAAAGCTTTGCGGCCTTGGCTCTTTTGCTTGCAGCAACAAAACTGCAAGGCAAAGTTTCCAGGCAAGCAATATCGTTTGGGTGTGGACTTGGAGAGCGGGGTATAACGAGTTCCGCGCCGCCGTGTCTTTATCAACGTCCTGTTCTGCACCGTTTATTATATTTTCCCTTGTCCTGCGACCTAAGCAAAGAATGACACTGGCAGTAAAAGGGAGCGACGGCGACAGAAACCCTCGTGGGGGGCAAAACGGTAGGTAGGCCGAAACGTGACAGACTTTCGGTGATGGTGAAAGACAGGTCAATATTATTACATGAAAGTAATCATGCAGCACCGGGGGACCTGAACGCTATAATGACGGTAGACTGTAGTACATAAACTTGTAATAGGTATCCCAGATCTACGCCCAGTTTAGCCAAGATGCGGGCGGCGACCTCTGCCGAGCCAAGCCAGATGATGGAGATGATGGGGGTTCCGTCCCCTGCAGTAGAGAGTTGGACAATCAACGCGGTCTCCTTGGCCGTTTTTGGCATGGCAGGATTGATTTTCCATGGACCGTGGCCCATCGGCTAGTGAATCTAGACAAACTACGCCGAATGGCGACCCCAGGTTGCCCAGGTTCCTTGCACTGCCGTGTCAGCCGCAGAACCGACCTCGTTGTGGAGGAGAGATGGGCTCGATCCATGAAAATCCGTGGTCGGGCCCCATTCGAGGGTAAGAAGCTGAAAAGAACATTGCAACTTGCTCAACGTCACATGCATAGCAACTTGTTCTAAACCCCAAACAAGAAGCTTCTCTGCAAAGCAGGTGAGCGAATAAGCAGCTTGCAATATACCACCTGGGGGTATGTCGAGCCGGCGCCGCCCGAGTCCTGTGGAACCAAAAGTCTAACTAACAATGGGTGCCTTGTTGCTGCAACTCATGTTCTGCGGGCAACTAAATCAGTCAAACGTTGCATTGAACTGCGCAGTAGGCCAAGTCGAAAAGAGAAAAAAAGTGTCAATGAGACAACATGGTTTTCTCACTGCCCTTTCCCGCGACGCTCGGTTTTTTTTCTCTACAATGTGACGACTTGGATGCCTCGTCTCACCTTTAATCCAGCCTTGTTTCAACTTAGATGCTGGCCAGTTGTTCAGCTACAGGCACAGCTTTGTTGCTTGCGAGAGGCAAAACTAATGTCACGCCAAAAAAACACAGATGCCTGTCTCTTAGCGTACAGCTATTGTCCCTCATATGTGACAACTAAAAGTCCAGCTGTGGTGGGGGGGGCCGAAGATCCGACTCCCGGTCGCAATTCAACCTTGCCTTGTCGACGATCCAAGGACTAAGTTACAAGATGTGACTAAAGCATGCTTGGCATGGGGGAAAAGCTAGAACAAAGAGGTACTTTTGGCTTGGGGGGCGGGTTTGCATCAATATTATACCAAGTTGCCGATGCAACCGCCTCTTCAGTCACAGCGGCACTCGGACTAAGCTGCACCCCCAGACACATACCATCCTATCAAGTCAGCCCTGTCGAGTTGTGGGCTTTCCTTTGGTCTCGATCGCCAGCCCATCTGGCTCTCGGTCTGTCGAACGACTGACTGGGGGTGTGGACGTGGCGCTGGCTCGCCGTCAGCTTCGGTTTCGCATTGGCGGATGATGCTTCTCGTACATAATAGCACGCCCCTCGCCTGCGTTGCCTGCCGACTTTCAGCCTGCACGATCCTTGCCCGATTTTGTAAAACAAAAGGTAAATAGTTTATTAGTCAAGGGCCTGATAATCCGGTCCAATGTCTAGTTTACCTTCTGCCGCTTCTTTTGGGCTCCTCAGCTTCTTCGAAACGGATATATAAAGCCCGGCATTTTCCCATTCAGACCTTGTTACTCTGCTTGCTAAACAACAACTTGTCAACACACTATCAACACTCAAAAAAAAAAAAACCCCCTCTCCTTTTCTTTTTACAAATATCAATCACCTCAACATGAAGGTTTCCCAGATCCTCGCCTACCTTGCCCTCGGCACCTCGGCCGCCTACGCTCTCCCCACCGAGGAGGCCGTCGCCGACATCGAGGCCCGCGCCAACCTGCCCGGCCTCAACGCCGTGCAGACCAAGTACGCCAACGCCATCATCGCACAGGCCAAAAAGGACAGCGTCGGCGCGCATGGCTGCCAAGCCGGCATCGCGACCGCCATGGTTGAGGTATGCCATTTTTGCCACCAAACACAACCGTTGTGCTTGCAGCAGCGTCAACAAGTTGGCGGGCATCTCGACTAACACACGCGCCTCTACAGTCCAGCATCATCATGTACGCCAACAAGGCCGTCCCCGCGTCCCTCAAGTACCCGCACGACCGCATCGGCTCCGACCACGACTCCATCGGCCTCTTCCAGCAGCGCGCCTCCATCTACAAGAATATAAAGTGTGACATGGACGCCGCCTGCTCCGCCGGCCAGTTCTATGCCGAGATGAAGAGGATCAGCGGGTGGAAGACCATGGCCGTCGGCACCCTCTGCCAAAAGGTCCAGCGCTCGGCCTATCCCGACCGCTACGCCAAGCAGGTCGGTCTCGCCGCCAAAGTCTGCAAGGCTGGTGGTCTGTAAATAGGTACGAGAACTTGAAACGGGAAACTGAACTTGCTCAGACATTTTTGCATAGTTGACGAGACGCTACCAACCAGATAGTACAACATTTGTCAAAAACTTGCTCAGGAAGCAATGGAACCAAATAGTATTTCTTCAATTGATTGGGGCTTCCATCCTGCATACTTGCGTTTCTTATTGCCAATGAGTGAGCTGTGAAGAACTCGACGCTGTTCAACATGGCACAAACGTTCTGAGTGAATAATGAGTTTTCTGCCCCATAATCAACATGCAAATAAAGATGAATTAGTTGTGCATTTTTTTCTTTTCCTTTTTTATTATTTTTGCTTCGGCCGTGTAAGTGCAAGACGTGTAGCGCTGCCAAGACGGGAAGCTGCCACATGGTCCGTGCACTGACCTTTCCAGTCGCAAACCTTTTTGACCAACTTCCTCCCCCAACGCACGCAGTCAATCACCACACAGTCAATCACCACACAATCAATCACCACACAGTGTCAATCCACCTCCTTTTCACCACACGAATCTTCAACAGTCCGCGTCGTCAAAAACTCGATCCAGCCGCATTGCATCTTCGACAATCCCCGTTCCCCCGACACAGCGCCGCGAAAGCGTCGCAGCACAACCTCTTGAAAATGTCAATACCAGCCTACCACGAGTCTCTCCCCTGTACGCTCCTCCTCCCTGGGTCTCCCTTCTTCCTCTCTTCCCTCTAGCCATCCACTAACTTTGTCTTTCCCAGACATCGACGACGAGCCCTCCGCCTCTGCCCTCGCCTCTGCGCGCGCCCTCATCTCCGCCGAACTCGCCGCCTCCGCCTCCGCCTCCCCATCTCCCCCGCCGCCCTTGACCTCCTCCTTTTCACCGCTCATGACCACTGAGCTCGCGCGCGTCGCCTCGCAGACCCCCCTCGCACCCCTCGACCTCGCGCGCTACGAAGCCCCCGAGCCGCTTCCCGCCTCCGCCTCCTCCGCCGCCCAGCGCCTGCCTCTCGAGCGCGCCCTCGTCTCGGCCTCGTACCTCGCCGCGCGCAACCAGAACCTAGGGCTCCTCGACCGCGCCGGCCGCAACGCCTGGCTGCTCGGCAATTACCACGTCGAGGCGGAGCTGAGGAGCCTCGAGGCGGAACTCGCGGCCACACGGCGCGAGATGGACCTCGTCAACGCGGCGCGCGCGGCGAGGCAGAACCATGTCAAGGCGGAAATCCAGGGCCTCGAGGAGACGTGGCGCGCGAGGGTCGGCAAGGTGCTCGAGACAGAGCTTGCGGTCGAGGAGTTGAGGCAGCAGATCCGGGACGAGTTGAGGAAGCAGAACCGGCCGCAGGAATGAAGCGTCTAAAGACTCGAAATGATATACTCTCCGTTTGGAGAAAAAAAAAATTGGGCGTCGAGGGTTACATGTGTCTTGGGGGAGTGGCCTGTTCCAAGAAAGAATGCGCCAACTCGCTCCAGCCAATGGCGTTGAATATGGCGTTTTACCTTGTTTTTATTGTAGATTATCTAACACATCAACATGGCTACCAAATCATCAAGCCAGGCTGTTCTTGTTTGCGGCTTCACCTTGCAGCAGTATTGGTCAACAGTGGCCACGACGGGAACATGACAACACAGCATGCATTCATATGCACATGAGTGGCGTGATTTAGTCTCGTAATAAATGATGCTCATGACAGCTATAATAATAACAAAGGTATCTGCAGAGTAACCATAACCTTCAGGAAAACCCCCAATTTTCAGCTTTCCACACTAATCAGTCCACTAATTCTATTTCAAACGCCAGCCACGAGGAGTTCTGCATCGTCGCCCGAAGACATTGCATCAAAGCACCTTGTTGAGCATGTGCGGAAACCAGTTCAAGTCACCATCTAGCTGCGTGTTGTCCTCGAGTGCCAATGTACATTTCTTCTTGCCGGAGTCGTTATCGGAGGAGGTATTGACAACGTAGCGGCCCATCACCTCTTGCCAGAAGGAGAAGCAGCGGCCATACCTTTCCTCACTATACCTACCTTCAGTCGCGGTGCAGAGGGTCCATCTCCTCGACACCAGCCTTAACTCCCTGATATTTTGTACGGCGCAAAATGCCTTCCACAGGACCGAGGAGGCGCTGAAAAGCATTCTTGCCAAGAGTCGCTACTTTGACATCCGTCGTGGCAACAACACTAGCAGCTCTGGGGGCATCATTTAGCAGAGCCAGCTCGCCAAAGAAGTCGCCTTTTTTGTATTGCAGCACCTTGTTGTTGATATCGCCCTTGTATGCATCAGCGGTACCGTCTTCCAAGAGATAGAAAGAGTACCCAGGGTCGCCCTCTTTGATAATGACAGCACCTGGAGCAAACTTTTGAGTCTCGAGAGCGTCGGCGATTTTGGATCGCTCATAAGGAGTGAGCGAAGAAAGCAGGGGAACCTCCTCGAGGAAGCTCTCATACATGCGTCGGCGGGCAAAAGTAGATTCCATCAGAATTCTGCGAAATGTGACACGATCGAGGGCCCATAGGGTGCAGTTTGCTTCGGCAGAAACGATAGTTGCCGCGCGAGGAGCATTGTACATGAGGGCAAGCTCACCAAAGGAGCCACCAGCTTCGATATTGCCGACCTTGCTGCCCATGCCCTCGGGGCCCGGTCCGATGGTACCTGTCGAATTGACATAGACGTCAAAAGAACCCTTTTCGACCACGTAGAAATAGTCACCAGCATCACCTTGGCTAATAACCTGGGACTCGTTAGCATGCATTGCGTTGTACATGGATCGTAGAACTGCTGGATACCTTGATGTCCTTGACGGGAATCGGTTTTTCCATGAGGGCACCAAGAATTTGGCTGCTCTGCTCATCGTCTAGATGGCTGAAGAGGAAGTTCCCCTCGATGGCGCGCTTTAAACGGCTGATCTGATCGGGTGTCTTTTCGTGAAAAGGCGGGGACCAGTTATCGTATGTGTCGGCGCTGGGCTTGAGCGATTCAGCTGACACAGAAGTTCTTCTGTTAAAGTTGTATTGAGCCGGGTAGCTATCTGGGTTGGGCGGTGACCGAATAGTGGGAGGCGTTTCTCCCGAGGCATCACCGCCAAAGACATTGGAGAAGCCAGCAGTGGCTCCGGGGGCAAAGGGGCCATCTGAAGGGGAAGGGACAGTATCTTGCTCCTCTTCCTCGATGACTCGATGCATGGCATCGTTTTGGGATCGATCGCTGCCGAAAGGATTCGTGTTGGCGCCAAAAGGGCTCGTAAAAGGACCCGACATGGCTGGGTTTATGTGGAACGGTGTGTACGGGGCGGTCGCGAATTGGTAGGCTGGATTGTAGCCGTCGATGGTATTTCAGGGTGGTGGCAATGAATCGACTCTATGGTTGAGTGGATTAGCATTCATTCGCGTGCTGATGTCAAGACACGACGTGAGTTTAATGCAACGAGGTTAGGGATGCAAATGAGGGAATTGCTGCCGCCTTCAATGCCATTGTGGGGTGACTGCTCCGAATGGGAGGTGTTGATCAGGATCAGAGAATTCAAGGTTTGGGGAGATGTCGGTGTCGGTGGCATGTAATCCCGCATCTGTTTGTTCATCGAGCTTGTTTACCGATGCGGGGACGTGACAGGCGCCGGCAAGCTGATCTCTGAAGCATCCATCCACCAATGTAGAAAACGGCAGCATCTGGTGCGCAGCGGCCGGAGTCGACTGACAAGGGAGAAAGAACCAGCTTGCGTAACCCGTTGCCTTTGATTTGGCAAGCTGTTGACGGGACGCACATGGGGAGCTGTCGAGGGCCAAAAGTGCGGGGTCATAACGAGGAAGAGAGACACTTACAGGAAACCTTGCGCGGCGACAGGAAATTTAATGGAGCGGTACTGCAATGAATGAATCGAGACCACACTCCGAGATGCTAAAGGAAGAATATTTAAGATTCCTTGAAAGCGCGGCGAGGTGGCGAAGCTGGACCGGAAGAGGGGTACCTCTGTTGAGTGACCCCTAGGCTGAAGAAAAAAGAGAATGATAGAAGAGGTAGTAATTAGACGGCCGATACGAGGGACCGCAGAGGCTAGCGGCTGACGCAAGACAAAAAGACAATGACAGCCGGGAGGGAACAGCAACGGGAGAAAGAAGAGTGCAAAGAGGATGTGATGTAAAGTTGGAAAGTTGCAAGTTGAATGCTGTGAAGCTACAATGGGGCGATTTGGGGGGGGCAAAGTGGCTGTAGAAGGGTACGGAAATGGGGACAAGAGCTTGTAGCGACAAGCAGAGAGATACCTACCTACTAAGGTAATGTTGGATGAGTAGGTAGGTAGGTAGGTAGGTACCTGGGTAGGTAACTACCTAGGTAGGAGATGGGACCAGCGGCAACAGCGGGGGGGTGGTCAATGCTCCTCAAGGGAAGGCAGGTAGAACTTGAAGCTGGACGAGGAAAACAGAGGCAAAAGAATCTTTAAAACAGAGAGGAATTCACGAATGGTTGCAAGGAGATTTATGAATGACTACATGCCAACGCCTCGTCAAAATTATTTTCTACGAGCCTGGATACGCGACTTGTTTGACCGACAGCTGCCGTCGGTCAACAAAAGTCGGGGCAAAAAAAGGCAGATGAGTAGAAGCTTTCTAGAATCGCGCACGAGCCACTTTGCGGCACTTCCGTCACCGGCTGGCGGCACCGTCATTGGCCCGTTGCGCCCTGTTCGACAGAAGCAGCATGGGCCCTGCAGCGACTGTCTCCTCCGTACTCGGGACCTAGGTACACACAGCCGCAGCTCTGCCTAGGTACATCTACATCTCGAGGGACTTGGCAGCGCAATGAGTTTGATGATGTGATCATGGCCTTCTTGTCCTTTGCTAATATTGTAGGCCACTTGAGGAGGCAACAAACTATTTATCCGCACTTTGCTGCTCACGTCTTTGCTCCACGATCTGAAATTAACCACACCGTACAAGTAGGTACTTCGCCTCTACCAGTACTCCCTGTGGCGCCCGCCAGAATCGGCCATCCAGCTCTCTCAAACCCTGTTCTCTTCCGGGAGTGGCTAGTATTTCGTCCTCGTCACCACCGCCATCGCTATCCTACTACATCCGACCCTTCTCTTATTCCATCATTGGCCGTTACTGTCTATTCATCCACGTCGCTAGCTTGCCCTAATAGAAGGAATTCGGCTTCTAGTGTCCTTTCTGCTTTCTTGTCAATTTCTGACGCTTTAATGCATACCACTGAGACCATACCCCACCCTACGCTACACAGACACACCATCACATCATCTGCGGATACCATGTTATTCAATGACTACAACAATGTACCATAACCCTGAGGGTATCACTACTCTTCATAGAAATACAAAAAAGCCCAAAACCTGAAAGTAGCAAAGACATCCAATTAGACTGAGCCTCCCCTTGTTTGCTCCAGAGAATCCAATACCACAAAAACGCCCTTTCTCGTCTTCCTGCCCGTCCTTTCCACATTCCAACTATACACAAATTCAAACCCAAATGTCCGCCTCAACAAAAGAAAACAAATACACGCCATGTGTGGTCATGTCAGCGCGCCAGACCAAATAGCCTGCTCATGGCTACACAGGCCTAATGCAGATGGACATCCAGATATCCCTCCCTTCCTATACCCCGAGACCAGGCGCCGAAAAATGATAGCTGCCAAGAGTAAACGCCAAAAAATATATATCCACATGCTTCATTCCCCATTCCAATCTTTGTTTGAACTCCCCTTTGAGGTGCTCTTCTCGCCTTTCGAGGTTGTTTGACCCCCATTTCTCTCTTGCGCTTCAAAGTTGGCTTAGTCTTATTCCCTCGTCTAGTCGACACTTTGTTTCCGCTTTGCTTTCTCAAACGCCCGAGGACAGCCTGGACCACTCTGCCTTGTATCCACTCGTCGATAGCCTCGTGGTGCCTTCTCCATCTGCACCATCCATTTCGTTACCCCCCCATCTCAGGCCCAGGCTTCCGATCGACTTTGGCAGGCTCTCCTTTCGCAAACGAGTATTCAGTCTTCTTCCTCTCCACTTGTGCGTCGGTTGCTGGCGCCGCACCAAGCTATGACCCAACGGCTAGACATGAATCGAGCATGCAATCTAACATGTCCGTGTCACTATCTTCTGCACCTTCCCAGCCCATTTCTGTGTCGATATCCATGGGATCTAGGCCGTTGTGTAAAGTAGACGAGTCGTAACCGTTCGTAAGCTCCTCTACAGGACCTGGTTTGTAGTTCTCGGCCCACGTATGGTCGTTCCAGTTCTCCAGCTCACCTTCGCGATATCCACACAATATTTGACGCGTGAGCACGGGAAATTGCGACATGCTCGAGTCTGCAATCTCCAAAGCGACCCGCACGTCTGCCATTGCCAACGGGCCTTGCTCTCCTGCGGCACGCGCTTCCACAGGCAAAAGACCAGCTTTGTCGCGCGAAACCTCTCCACGAAGAGCAGCGTCCTCTTCGAGATGCAATTGGCGTTTGTAGTTGTGTGTCTGTATCCATTGCGTGCCTATTCCGTAGCCGGCGCTCCCCGAGTCTCCGGCCCCGTTGCTGCGTGTACGAGCAAATACCTGGGTGAGCATCTCCTTGATAAAAGCATCGGCAGCAATTGACATTAATTGAGGCGCCTCTGTAACGTGGCCACTCGGAAGGCCCGCCTCGTAGCAGAATGGAAGCATGCGGGCCGTGATAAGGCCAACGTCGGGGAATTCGCCAGACTCGATGGCCAGCGGCTGCGCAAATCGTTTTCGAATCTCCAAGTCAATGTCTATTGCGCTGTCAGAATTTGCATCTACAAGCCCGGGATCCTTGCCATACTCATATTGTTAATACCGCCAGCAGCACTGGAGGTTGCATCTTGGGTCGTCTTGCGCCGGGATTCTGTAAAGACGCTCGAGAGGTTTTCGTTGATATCAAACTGGCAGCAAGACTTAGCATGAGAGATAGAGAGTCTTCACGGTCGCCGGGAATACGAACATCGTTGTGCGTCAAATCCTTGATGCGCCGTCTGTCCCGGGCGGGTAATTGCATCACATCGCCCTTTAACCGACGCTCTGTCGCATCGCCAGTAGCCGCCTTGCTGGCGCTGGCAGTCGGTTTGTCATTAGAGCTGACCCAGGGTGCTAGCCCTTGATCGGGAATCTCCCTTGTGACATTTCCATAGATGGCGGCGATGAGTTGATTATGTAGATGCTCCTTCTCCCCGTTGGGTCCGGCGAGAGTCGGCTCGATTCGTTCCGAGTATTCGTTTTGGTTAAGACTACCTGCAGTGGGTGTCAGAGAAATGGAGACTCAAGAGGAGCGCGATGAAATATACCGATGAAGAATTCTGTTGTCGCTTCTTTGTATATTTGCCATTGCTCCGGCCCGATCGCTGCTTTCAGTTCTGTATAGAGGGGTTCAAGGTCGATTCGCCCCGGAATTTGACTCGACTTGGCCTTCAGCGCGCCTCCAAGGCTAGATAGTGATTTTGTTGATAAGAGAGGGGTCGAGACATTGATGGCTGGGCGGCTCAAAGCCGCGGGATCGATGTCGGGCATTGTGATCTCGGGGGATTTATCGGCGGAGTCGCGTGCGGCGAAGAGGCGACGCGCAGCGCGCAGGAGAATTCATGAGATGCATAAAATGAATACCCAAGGTCATGCGATTCCGATTCCGGGATCAATTTGATGGCCAGGGCATTGCGAGGTCGAGTCGGTGATGACGACTTGTATGGCGAGGACGTAGGGGAGTTGTCAGTCAGCGGAGTGAAGTCGAAATTCCGCTGAGACACAAGCCGGCGCAGGGAGGGCACTGGCGGTGATGTAGCTATACTTTATGTAGAGGCTGCTTGTTGGTTTGAGAAGATGTACCCGGTACCTCTACATGAGTCTCCATACATCCCACCTTCCCCCGCCAGAGCGCGTGCCAGCGTCGCGTCTCGTCAATAAACGGCAACTCAGCAAGACGGCCATGAACCGTCTTTGCCGTGCAGTGTTATACGCGCGAGTGCAAAAACTTGAGATTTAATTTGTCAAGAGACAGCATTTGTTAAGCCCGCAATGCAAACATGGCCTCCGACAAAATAGCCAACGCCATCGACAGCCTAATAAACCATCTCGTCCCAGACAACCCAAACGACTCTGAAGACCAAGCACAGGAGCAACACGACAGACAGTTTGCGCTCGTCAAGTCGATAATATTAAAGTACGGGCATTCTTCTTTTTCTTCTAGGTATCATCTAACCTTTGTAGTCATGCCAACGTCACCGTATCCTCAGACGTGAACCACGCGTCCGATCTGATCAAGCGCAAACTCATACAAACAAACCCCAGCCAAGCCCTCCGTTTTTCGAATTTATATTCGCGACTCCTTGCAGTACCGGTTCTCGAGCACAAATGGGCCATCCTGCATCTTCTCTACCACCTTTCCGACTCCCCAGATCCATCAGAGCCTCTTCCACTCAGCCCTGTTAAGCCATCTGCCTCCAACTACCGAGAGACCATCAGCCGCGAAGCTACGAAGCGACAGGAAAGAGAACGAGCCAAAACACCAGTCACACCTTCAAAATATGAAGACGTTCAATTCAGAGAATCGTTTGCGCGGGATGGCTCTCGAGCGGCTTCATCCGCGGACACAAGACAGGGAGACGGCGCAAGGAGAGATACTTCATTGCAGGAGACACTTCAGGGGACCAGTTATTCCGACCTTAACCCGCCAGAAACGGACCTGTTGCGAGATCTTCCGTTCACTCTCCAGGGACTTTCATCGACTACATTGCCATTCGCCGGACCAGACACACTAACACTGCCTGCGACCCTCCCTTTACCCTTGGTGTCAATTTTACATGCACTGGCCGAACCGTCGCTGCTCTATCGGCAGCTGGACGCGTTTTGCAAAACCCCTGCCAACGGTCTGATGGGACAGAGCTTGCGCTCCGGTATTGGCGGGGAGTTGCGAGCATATTTGGCTCTCATTGCGACGCTGGAGGCTCAAATCCGCCGTGCGCTGGCGTCGGTGGGGGAGGGCGCGCCTCGTGGTGGTATCGGCAAGGCCGGTATCACGCTCAAACGCTGTGTAATGTGGACGAGAGAGGCCACAATGGGCTTGCGACTCATGAGTCTTGTGGCAGAAGAGTCTGAAAGCAAGCGCGGTGGCCAAATAATTTCCTTGATTCATGGATTCGCAGCGAATCATGGGGACCCCATTGTATCGACGTTCGCCGAGCGACTGCTGGGAAGTTGTACTCGACCTTTTTACGATATTCTACGACATTGGATATACGATGGCGAGCTTTCCGACCCGTATCAAGAATTCTTTGTGCGAGAGCAGACTGTCCAATATGACACGTCAAAGCTCAAAGGGGGGAAGAATGTGTGGGAAGATAAATATGAAGTCACTGAGGATATGATTCCCAGTATCATGACACCAGACTTTGCACAAAAGGTATTTTTGATTGGAAAGTCTCTCAACTTTATTCGACACAGTTGCGGCGATGCTCTTTGGGTACAAAACTATTCAAAAGCAGCCTCGAAAGAGCTGCGCTACGGCGACACGGCGACCATCGAAGCGTGGATTGACGAAGCCTACAAAACAACCATGAAGCGACTCATGGATCTCATGGCCAACAAATTCCAACTTTTCGACCACCTTGAAGCTTTGAAGAACTACATCTTGCTCGGTCAAGGAGACTTTATTGCCCTGCTGATGGAGTCACTGGCTGGCAACTTGGACAGGCCAGCCGGTGCGCAGTTCCGCCACACTCTTACGGCACAGCTTGAGCACGCTATCCGCGGTTCGAATGCGCAGTTTGATTCACCGGAAGTGCTTCGCCGGCTCGATGCTCGTATGCTCCTACTTTCGCATGGCGACATTGGTTGGGATTGCTTTACACTAGAGTACAAGATTGATGCACCGGTGGATGTGGTTGTGACGGAATGGGGCAACAGACAGTACTTGAAGGTTTTCAACTTTCTTTGGAGAATTAAGCGTGTCGAGTTTGCACTGCTTTCTACATGGAGACGGTGTATGACGGGATCGCGAGGTGTCTTGCAAAACCCGGATCCGGAAATTGCGCAAACGTGGAAGACGACCCGTGCCGCTCTGGCCGAAATGATTCATTTTGTTGGTCAGCTGCAGTACTATATTCTATTCGAGGTCATCGAGTCATCGTGGGGCGAACTGCAGAAGCGCATACGCAAAGAGGACTGCACCTTGGATGACCTCATCAAAGCCCACGGCAAATACATGGATGATATTACGCACAAGGGCCTCTTGGGGCCGAAGAAGCGTCATCCGGCGTCGTCTGGTGCCGAGGAGGATGAGCGCACTTCGTACCTATCACAACTATCAAGCATGCTGCGCTTGATGCTCGAGTACCGCGACTCCGTCGACGGTCTGTACAGCTGGAGCGTGTCGGATTTTACGCGGCGTCAGGAGGCCGGCGTGCGCAGCCGCGGGCGTGGTGGCCGGGCAGCGGAGGACGTGGTCATGTCCATGCATGACGAGGCCGTGGCGTCTGAGTTTCCCGTACTGCAGGACCGCCTGCGGCATCTGGGCCGGTCGTTTGGCCTGCGCATGAGCACGCTGCTCGGGGACCTGGCATATCAGCCGGACGTGGAGATGCGGTTCTTGGGTGTGGCTATGAATTTCAACGATGTGTATCCTGTGCGGAGGAGATCGCGGCCGGCAGTGGCGCAGAGTTCGGCGGCGGCCAACACGTCGAGAGGATAGAGTGGATTCTGCATTTATATCGAGCATGTTTTGAGTGTTTGCGTGTCAGTGTTGGAATCTCGTTTTGAAGCGTCTTTTATTTGATTTTGTGCATATCATGACGCTTCGCGGCTTCCGTTGCGTACAGCCCGAAACCAGCTTTTTAGAAGATTATGGAGTTTTTCAATCACTTGAATCTGGTGATGATTTGAGTTTGCCATTCATACAGTCCCATGCCGCAATTCATATGCCTGTACTGCTGCGGTTTTGCCACTCATTGCCCACTGCTACGTAGCCCTCGTTTCTTCCTATTCACGCCTCATCCTCACCCTCCATCGCCGCGAGAGCCCGCTGCACATCCCACCTCGAACCGCGGCAGCGTCCTCCCCGGCACGCTCTTGCTCGGCGCATCCTCTTCGCACCTGTCGGCGCCCATCTTCACGTAGAACGCTTCCGCATGGGGGTCAGCGTCCAGGGACAGGCGCGCCAGCCCGAGCGCGGCCGCCCGCCGCACAGCGTCCTCCCACAGCAGACGGCCCAGACCCTGCCGGATCCGCGACGGGCGAATCCAGAGGTAGCTGAGCTCGGCGTCGCAGCGGCCATGCTGCAGCGACGTGAGACGGTAGACGCCGACGACTTCTTCGTCTTCTTCTTCCTCGCTGCTGGTGCTGCGGTCGTCGTCGTTGTTGTTGTTGTGGAGGGGCAGCGTGGCGACGTGAATCTCGTGCTGGGAAATGTCGGCGGCGGTAATGGTGAGCTCGGCGCGGGCAGAGGCGAGAAAGGCGGGAGAGTAGCCCCAGTAGGCTTTGGCGGCGAGGGCGAGGTCGGTGAGGAGGGCGGCCTCGGAGGGTTGGGCGCGGCGGATGGAAGCCATGGAGGTTTGTGGTGTTTTTGGGGGGGGATTTTGCAGTTGTTGTCAAAAACTGGCTTTTTTTTTTTAACACTCGAGATGTGGTATCCGGGATTTGCGGAGGTTATTGGATGGCATTTCTGCTTGTGAACTATACGTGCTCTTTCTTTTCAATTAATCATGTCGGATACATTGCATTCGAGGCTTTACACCGGCCAGTGACTAATTCACCGTGTCGTTCTACGTCATGCATTTTTTGAGCGATTTTGAAGATGGGAAAATCAAAAGAAGAAGGGAAAAAAAGAGGTTACTATTCTTTGGTCTTTAGCAAAAGAGTACGGATAGGGAGTTTATGATGAGTCCAGCATCGGAAGAATGCCGTTGATTCAACAGGGATTTCTTTTTGTGAAGAATGATGATTCCAGAGAGGATCCCCGCTAATAATAAGTTATAACCAAAGAAGAACTCGACATCAAGTCTGGGGAAGCGGGCGCGCGTTATTAGGTCTCAGCCAGCGTTTGAACCACGATTCCAGATGCTTCTTTTCTTGTCATCCCTTGCTTGCTTGCTTTCCAGTCTAATCCTTGTTCCCTCATCCTTTTTCTCTGCCAGTAAATAATTTTGTTTCCTCTCTTCTCCCGCGAAATGCAGCTGCCCGTGCAGGCGGCATTCACAGAGTGCCGGCCGACTTTACATACACACAGGAGAAGGGCGGGCGGTGTGGCTTGTCGTAAGGCCAAGGCAGCAGGTTCATGGTGTTTGGGCAGGGCAGCAGATGAGAGTTGCACCGGAAAAGGATGAGCTGTCGCGTGCCACGGGTCGCACAAGAAGCGCCGCCGTGGCGTAATCCATGCAACGGCTGTGATTGCAAAGGGGGGGAGGGAGGAGAGAGAGGGAGGTTTTGTTTGCGGCCGGCCAGTCACAAAGACGCTTGCCCCCATCCGTCTGAAGAAAGGCCAGGGGCAACTTGCGTACGAATAGTTTAAAAAGGATTGCATGGGCCTTGGCAAACAAGCATGTTATTCAGAATTCTAGAACAAGAGGAGCTGTCCCATCATCCCACACCGGGGGGGGGGGCGCGGGGGGCGACGGCATGACAATGCACAAGGTGGTAATTTCAGGCACCAGATCGGTACCTTGAATTATTCATTCACTTTAAATTTTTTGGACCCGGGATGCTTGATCCATGGGGGAGGGGGGATGAAAAATTCATGTCTCGGAAGCGGAAAAGAAATCTGTTTTTTTTTTTTTGGCCCTCTGCTCATGTAACAACGACGCTGGGTTTGTTTCGGCTTGGGCTGAAATACGCGGTACGAATAATGCTGAGTTATGAAGTGTGTCCAGGAACGGGGCTGGCTGGATATGTAGGTCGCCTGGAATTATTTGTCGTACTAACTCCGTACGGAGTAGTTATTTAATGTTTGTCTTTTGGACTTGTATGAAAATTTATATGATCAAGCTGAAAGAACGAAGAACGTTTGAAGAGATAAACGTAGGTACGTCACCTTATATAAGCCAGCGGAGTAGTCAGGGGAGGACGACAGGAGATAGGCCCTGTCACGTGCCGGACCCATGTGGGTCCGACCCTTAGCTATTTAGCCACTTAGACCACATTAGCTAGAGAATCAAGTAAGTTAGAAGATATACTATTATAAACTAATAATAACACCTTATCTACTAGCTAAGGACTAAGCTTTTTTAAGAATTTTCTATTATATAAGCTATAACTACTAATTAATCTCGCTACTAGTCTTAATTTTCTTTCTAAGACACTAGCTATATTAGTACTAGGTAGGATAAGAACTAGCTAGATATAGCGCTAGAGTAGAACGTATAATAGTCACTTATAACCCTATAGATAATATACGCCTTATAAAGCGCGGCTAACTAGTAACTAGAGGTTATAGTAAAACTTATAATACTTAATTAAGTAAAACTCTCTTATATTACTAGCCTAATAGTCTATAAGCGTTTTATAGATAATTAGATAGGCCCGCTAAATATACTAAGTAACCTTAACGCCTTCCTATGATCCTAGTAACTATAGGTGGCTAGCTACTGCCCTAAAGTCATCAGTGGTAAACCCCCGAAGTGACTTGTCTATAAGTCACTATCTTACTAGCTAGGATAAGGGATGGTCCCACCGGAGACAGAGGTAGGTGTGTCGGGACTAGACGACCTCCTAGATATAAACGAGGTAGCTATAACCCCTTAGTGAAGCCGGGCCCCTATAGAAGTAGGGGATATAGACGAAGAAGAGATAATACTTCTAACTAATTATTATTAGTAATATTAGACTAACTATTATTAATAGTATTAGACTAATTATTATTATTAATAGTATTAGACTAATCCCTAGTAATAATATTAGACTAATTAGTAGTAGTATTACTAGGCTAATTAGTATTAGTATTAAGCTAACCCTAGTACTAGAAGCTAGACTAATTAATATAGAGGCTAATAGGCTAGACGCTAACCCCTTATAATATCTACTACTACTAGTAGGACGTAGTCTACCTTTCTAGCTTAGAGTATAGAGAATACGCCTATACTTATACTAGTAGCTATAGGAGCTATAGATACCCTCTTAGAGATAGAAGTATGTATAGTGTAAATTATTAGTTCTATAGTATTTAGGATATATAATTACCTTTAGGACGCCTTACTAGCTCCTAGCTACTCCTTATTTACGTCTAAGGGCCTCTATAAGAATAATATTAGTTTCTTTAAACTAGACTAAGCTTACTTAGATAAGGAAGATACTAGGCTAGTAACTAATAGTAGTAAGGATATTATATATATTTATATCTACTTATTTATAGATTAGCTACTAGCCTACTATATATCTTATAGTAAATAGGTAGTATAAGACATTTAGCTAATATATCTTTAGGGTACCACTTTCTAGTAATATATAAGTATTCTTATAATAGTGGACTAAGACTATCTAGTAGGGGTATTAGTAGCTAAGATTATAGAGAAACTTATTAAGTAGTTTAAGTTACTATTTTTAGATACTAACTAGTAGCTATAAATATATAGTTATCTCTTAGACTAGGTATAGACTATATATAATAATATTAATATATATATTATCTATATCTTATAAGATATATAAGCTATTAACTAGGACCTATATACGTAACTTAGGTAGGTTTATAATACCCTAGATCCTAAGATCTATATTATTATACTAGCCCTTATATTATAAACCACTACCTAGTCTTTCCTATAGATAGTATAGGAATACTAGACTATAGTATATAACCTAGCTATCTTAGAGAGTAATAGGAACTTATAGTATAGCGGCCTCTAAGTTCTAGGGTAATAATAGGGATAATCCTAATAGTCCTAGCTAGGCTAGTAGTGACTATAATAGGCGTAGTGGGGCTAGATAAATCGCTTACTATACTAGTTATATTAATATTAACTAGGCTAACCCCTTAGTAAACCTTTCCCCTACTAGGCCTAGAATAGATACTATCTTCTATAGACATATAACGTAAAGCCGCTTATATTAGGTGATAGATAGGCACTACTATATAGTAGACTATAGTAATAGGCTTTTAATAGTAATAGTAATTAAAATAGATTACCCTTTAATAGTAAAGGAGGTTATAATAGTTATAATAGTAGCGCTAAGCTATAGTACTAGGGAGATAATAGACTAGTATAAAGATAGTAGTTATAGAATAATTACTTATATTAAACTATAGCTTACTATTATAACTATAAGGATTAGATAATATAGGACTATAACTAAGACTAGCTAGATAAGTACTAGTTATAGGATAATAACTATAGCTATAGTAACTATAGTAGTTAGGATATAGAGGTAATTAACTATAGTAGCTAGATAATTAATTATCTAGTAAAGGAGATAGGAGTTATAGCCCTTAAGGATAAGGTAGTAAATAAGGCGCTTATAACTAATATCTACTTTACGTATATAGCTCTTATAGCGTGGGAAGATATATAGCTAGCTCTTCTAGCTCCTAGGGACTTTATATAGGAGGCTTTTTAAGCCTAAGAGGATTATTAGATAGCCTATATAGTTATTAAGACTACCTTTATATATAGATACTACTTAGAGACCTTCTAGACTAATAATAAACTATACTAATATATTTATATAAACTATAATAAGACTAAGACTAGCCCTAATAGCCTAGATAATATTACCCCCCTTACTTACTACTCTTATTATATAGAAGCTTATTATTTAAATAATACTATACTTATATATTTTAAGATAATAGTATTAGACTAGGGTACTACCTTTTCTATAATAATAGTATATATAGGACTATCACTTACGGCTAAGCTATTAATTATATAGGTTAAGCTACTAGCGGTTAGTTAAGGTAAGCCCCTAGGCTATATATAGATATATCTATATTTCTAGCTATATTTAGACCTTAAGGTACCTAGTGTATAGACTAATATCTATATTAATATAAGGGTAGCGTTATCCCTAGTTAATAAGAGCTAGTTAGCTATATATTTCTTAGACGTTATATTATTAAACTATATAAAGCTACTTTAGATTTATAGTATTAGGACTAAATTATATTAAGCTATATAATATATTAACCTACCCTTATACTTTATAGGTATAATAATATAGACTAATTAGATAGTTATTACTTAATATATCTTATAAGTATTAGTAGTCTCTAACCTAAAAGCTAATATACTACTAGGTATAAATACCCTTAGGCTATTATAGTATAATATTCTCTTAAGTTAGGGCGTTATAATCTTCTAAGCCTATAGTGTATTAATACTTATAATACTATAGTAACTAGCTAGACTATAACACTTCTAGGTAATAGTAATAGACACTATTTAGGCTAAGCTAGGTAAGATAGTACTTATAGCTATAGCCTATAAAACTACCCTTAGCTATAGATACCTATTTAAACTAAGACTATAAACTAATATTATATTCTTTACCTTTATAGTAGATATAGATATAATATAGGTGCTTATATAGAATGACTTATAACGTTTTATTAGGCTATATTATAGCACTAGACTTAGTATACTCTATATACTCCTAGTAGATACTATAGTATACTAGGTAGATATAGATAATATACTAGTAGCTATAGAGCTAGTAGGAGCACTTAAGGATAACCCGTAGTACTTTATAATACACCTTATAGACCTACCTAATAATTAGACCCTAGTATATATAACTAGAGTCTATATCTAGAGGGGTAATATAGATATAGAAACTAATAAGCTATAGTGACTAATTAATAAATTCTTAGATATCTTCTAGGATAAAGACTTTATAATTATACTAGATAATAAGCTAATATATATCTATTTAAAGCTAGGCTAGGAGGAGGCTATATCTTATAAATATTGTGTTTACTTATAGGGCCTAGATAAGCGTGAAGTTATTAAACGCACACTCTAAGACCTACTAGATAAGGGCAAGATTAACTAGATACGTCTATAGGTGGCCTTTATATTCCTGGTTTTTATTATCTAGTAGGGTATTAGGGATAAGAGAAAGGGATATATAGTTATTAATATATAAGCCCTAAATAAATAAGCCCTTAATAATACGTACCTAATATAACGCTAGGATAATATTATAGTAGAACTTACCTACGCTAAGTAGATTATAGTTATAGATATAATATCCTTTTACTACTAATAGTTATTATATTAAGACTTTACTTAGGCTTTTATTATAGTTATATATATAAGATAGTTTACCTTTAAAGTACTAATTATAAAATATAAAAACTATAATACTTATATCTAGTGATATATAGATAATATACTATATAGTATATATAATATACTATATTATAATAATATCTTTATTATATTAGTAAGGGCCTAAGACTATATACTAGACTTATAACTAGTATTTAACTATCTAATAACTTATAATATATTTATAGGCCCTAATAAGAGCTTTATTACGTTTTAGACTATAGTAGTGCTTAGATAACTAGTTAATACGCTAAGCCTTAGTACTATAGATAATAAGCTAGTAGCTATTAAAAAGCTTAAGTTTCCCTATATACTTAAGGACCTTAAGATATTCTTTAGTTTTACTAGCTCCCTAAGATATAATATTCCTAAATACGCTATAATTATTAAGCTACTATAGGTATATAAGATAGTATTATAGTAGGCTATAAAGGCCTAGAAGTAAGCTATAATAACTATTAAAGACGCTAAGGCGAATCTAATACTATTAATTATAGATATAAAGAAGTATGTCTAGGACTACGCCCTAGTGTATTAGGTATAGGTGATGTATGTAATACTAGATATACTAATATAAGCGGAGATATAGAGTTTTTAGTAGATTATAAGGGTATTAATAGACTATAATACCTTAATATATTTCTTAGCCTATAGGCTACTTTTCTTTAACTTTAATATATTTATAGATAGTATAAGTATAATAGTCTACTATATACTAGATATAGCCCTAATGAAAATCATAGATAATAGATAAGTGATATAGTACCTACTAAATACCGCCTAATAGTTAGTAGTATACCTATCTTATATATTATTAGACGTTAAGAAACACTATTAGGCTATAAAGATAAAAGTTATAGGATATATTTAAGCGCTATAAAAGCTATAATACTAGATCTTCGCCTTCTAGATATTACTAATAGTCTATTTTATAGATTATAACTTAATCCTAATATTATCTAACTAGATTAATATAGCTAATAGTACTTCTAGGTATATAGCTAATAAGAAGCTAATATAGGTAATAGAATATATTAGTTAATTTAATATTTATATTTTATATTATAATAGTTAAGACTATATAGTCCTAGACGCACTAAGCTAACTAGCTATAGAGCCACTATATATATACCTATAGGCTAAGGGATAGCTAGACGATATACTAGATAACTATCTAGAGCTATAGCTAGACACACTATACGTATAGCGCGCGCTAGCCTAGGTGTACTATGCGGCCTCTAAGGCTACCCTACTAATATATACGTCCCTAATAGGTATAAGCCTAGACTTTAAGGCTAAGCTAATAAAGGGTTATAAGATAGACCCTATCTAGCGCTAGGTTTATAATACCCTATAAGCTAATAATAAGCTAGTAGGGGAGGACTAGACTAAACTACTATTTATATATTATAATAGACTACTATATAAGGTTATAAATAACCCTAAGGAGTAAATACTAGATAGGCTCTATATTCTAAGTAACTATATAGATATAGTGTTTAAGTCACTATATACTAGTAACTACTATAGCTATACTAGGTTATAGTACCTTCTACTATAATTCTATGTTTATAATAATATAGACTAACTTTAGTAATTCCTTATATAATATAAGAAGTGTCACGTCTATTATAAGACACACCACACACTATATAGTAACCTATAACTACTACTACCCCCGCTATTACTATTCTACTATATATCGCTAGACTTTTTACTAGTACTACTAGAGTTATAGATAGGTAATATATATATAGTAGTACTAGTTTATAAATTTAGTAAGGCTATAATATTAAGACTACTATAGTATAACGTTAAGGCTACTAACGTAGCTAATATTATAGTAGATGCCCTCTTTACCTAGGGCTAGGGTCTATTATAGATTATACTATCTAATAGGGACCTAAAATTCCTATTTACGCTATAATAGTATGCCTAGAAGTGGCTTAAGACGAAACTAGTGTATAATATAGCCTACTACCTATAGATAAATAGGTAGATAGAGTAGGTGATCTAGACTATTTCCTCTATAATATATATCTATATATTATTATTAATAGATATATTATAATAGGAGATATTTATACTAAGGCTCTAGTTCTAGCTTAATAACACTAAAAGTACTTTTATAGGACACGCCCCCTATAAGATCTTAATAGGTTTTATCTTATAAGATATAGCTAATACACTATTAATAGATATATAGCTAAGATAGGACCTAGTAGACACACATATATCTATATATAATACTTTAGCTATTATTATAATTACTATAAAGAGTTATTATAATAAGTAATATAAGATATAATTCTTCTAGGTAGGAGATAATATATTCTTAAGGCTTTATAAGGGCTATTTAATACTTATATCCCTAGGCTATAAGTTTAGATTATAGTTCACTAGACTATTTTAGATTATAGACCGTATTAAACATATTATATACCGCCTATAGCTACTATATATATAGTGTATCTATAACGTTGTGTTAGTAGACTAGCTAGAGCTGGCTAAAGGTATTAAGGCCCTAGATATAGTAACGCTAGATACTAAGCTACTTATAGTCTATATAAAGGACTATTTAATTAACTATATATAAAATATATAATAATAAGGGGGTTATAAGTACTTCTAGGTATACTATAAAGAACTTAACTAGAGTTATAACTAGTGGCTCTAGGCTATAGAGCTAGGCGCTAGGGCAGCGGAATTACTATATAAATAGGCTAAAGATAAGTAGATATATTTATAATAGATATAGAATAAGGAGGATATAAATAAGCGCTAAATATTATAATAATAATAGTACTTACTTTTTAATAATATTTTTATATACCTAATACTATATACTTATATTATTATTAGATTACTAGCTAGGCTAGTTATACCTCTTATTCCTTATACCTATACTATTACTATCTCTATTTTATATATCTATATTATATACTATTAGCTATAGATAACCTTAAGATAAAGGGAGACTATTATTATACTACCTAAAGCTATAATAGCGTGTGATTAGAGACCTACTAACCCTTTACTACTACTAATATACCTGCTACTACTTACACTAGAGGCGGTAGAGTGTATAGAGGAATATAGTACTAAGCTTAAGAAAGCTATTATAAACGTGATTAAGTATAACCTAAAGGGACTATAAACACTTAAGGGATAAGTGGCGTGGCTAGAGTCCGCCTATAACCTCTTATAAAGGATAGTAGATATAACACCTAAGATATTAAAGCTAGATAAGCGATAGTAAGATAACCTTAACCCTATTAGCTAAGCCCTATATAATATAGCCTATAATATATAGTTATATTTTACTATTATTAATATTCTATAGTAGTTATATAATAGTATTTACTTCCTTTATAGTATAAATTTAAAGAAAGGTAAATAGATAGTAGGTGTTATAATAGTTAGATACTTTAATAAAGACCTTAAAACACTATTACCTATCCCACTATATCTAATTATAAAGTATATCTAGGGTAATATAATTTATACTATATCCTTAGTAAGGTATAAGACTATAGATAAATAGGACTATCTAGACTAAATATAATACTAAGGTAACTATGTCTAGGAAGCCGCCTGCGCTCTATACTACGCCTAAGGCTATATCTAACTACCTTAGAGGCGGCCTATAACGCCTAAGACCCTAGTAGTGCCTAATAACTAAGCCTAAGACCTTATAGTACTAAAGATATAAGTACTAGAGATATAGACGCTACTTAATAACCCTATAGAACTAGAGATCTAAGCACTAGAGATATAGGCACTTAAGAACCCTATAGTACTAGAGACCTAGGCTATAAAGCCGCCTATAAGTAATATCTTAATATACTAGATAATAGATAGCGCCTAGTAATAGACTATTATAATCCTAGACTTAGATAATAAGGGGGAACTAGTTATAAGGGTAAAGTAAGAATAGTTAGTTAAACTAGAAGTAAGTCTAGATTAATAGGAAGGGAGTCTAGATTAATAAGAAGTAAGCCTAAACTAATAGAGTATATACTAGGTAGATAATATAGTTATAACCCTATTAGATAGGGTATAGCTATAGCCTATACTTATACTAACTAAGATATTACTAGAAGATAGAATATAATACTTTATAAGACTAAATAACCCCCTATACTTATAACTAATAGTAGAGGAATAGGAAGTCTTAAAGTAATTCCTAGCCTTAACTTTTCTAAGTTAACTAAGGGAGGTGCTAATCTAGTTAGAAGATATAGGCTACCTAAATTACTTCTAATATATATATTTAGCTATCTCTTTCTTAGTCTAGTTTACCTTATACTTATATTAAGTACCTAATATTATAGTAAAATAATTATAGCTATTTAGATATTAAAGAATAAGATTAGTATATCTACTATAAGACGTAGTAGGTAAGCTTATAGTAGTTATAATAAGTAGAAGTTAGAAGGAGGAGAGGTTATATATATTTAAGATATAGATTAGGGAAGTTATACTAGTAGAGATAGTACTCCTAATAAATAAGAATATAAAGATAATAGTAAGAAGGGCATAATAATTTAGGGCTATAATAATAAAGATAGATATAACTATTATAAACTTACTTAAAGATAAAGGATAGTTAATCTAAGATAGATTAAATTATAGTGGTAATAAAGATAGATATAATTATTATAAACTTATTTAGAGATAAAGGATATAATTAATTTAGGATAGACTAAATTACTATAATTAGGGATTATAATAGTTACTATAGACTTACTTAGAGATAAAGGATATAATTAATTTAGGACGGATTAAATTGCTTAGGAGATAGATAGCGAGGACGCTAGTCTAGAAGACGACGGCAGCTGTCACGTGCTGGACCCATGTGGGTCCGACCCTTAGCTATTTAGCCACTTAGACCACATTAGCTAGAGAATCAAGCAAGTTAGAAGATACACCATCACAGGCCCCGGGCTGGCTAGGGCCCGAGTTTGTTGGGGCGTGTGCTTTGCGGCGGTATTACCGAATGTTGTAAATTGGCAGGGCTATTGATTGGGGCAAGAAAAAAACGAAACAAGAGACAAGAAAAGGTTTACCAGTACAGCTTGCTCGGCAAGGTGAAGAATAAGCCCACGTCTCTTGATTGCTCGGGAACGGAGAGACTTGGGTGGTACATATTGATGTCGAGGAGATAAAGTCCCAGGTTAGCGCAAACATGCAACTTGTTTCGGGTTTTCTTTTCTGACGAATCGAGTGGGAATTCGGGGACGCCGGTGGAAAGAATAAATAAAGGCGTGGTCGGGGCGTTGATGCTATCAACGAGTCGACGAGTAGGCGAGCAAGGCGATGTGAAAGGAAATGAGGCTAGTCAGCCAGGGAAGAGGGATACGGGATGGGTTCCAACTTGTCGGATTACCCGTGGTGATACCCTGAGTTCCAGAAGCAGTCTGTCGTAAATTACAGCGCGAGTTTCGTGGATTATAGCGGCCTAAAACATTAGATATAGCACCGTTGCGCTATAATCCACGCCTAAGCCCGCCACAAGTCGGACTTGTTTCAGGCGCCGGCAGGGGCTCAGCCTGCTGGAACCTTCCCCAGGCTCCCCCGCCCTGGCAACCCCACAGCGGCCTCTTCCCCGGACCGCCATCTATTAAGGTGCGTACTGCTTAGTTGTTTAATAAGGACATGACAATGCACGAAACCGACAAGACGCAAGCAAAAATAAGGATGCAAGTAAATAATGATGCAAGTAAATAATGATGCAAGTAAATAATGATGCAAGTAAATAATGATGCAAGTAAATAATGATGCAAGTAAATAATGATGCTAGTAAATAATGATGCAAGTAAATAATGATGCAAGTAAATAATGATGCAAGTAGTGAAATAATACCGCCACGGGATTCCGTCTCGGGCATTGCCTATCCGTACTCTACATCTCTACTCGGTACATTCATGTCTTTCCGCGCTGCAACTCTCAAGCCAGATAGATGCCCGCCGGATGCAAGCAGACTTTATTAGCAGAGGTACGTTGATCAGTGAAGAAGCCCAATCCTTTTTCGCTCCACAACACACACACACCCCCCTCCCCAGGTCAATTACTCTTGGGGAAACGCTGCCTAAAACAAGGCCGTGGACCGTATTGGTATCGGTGCCTGTTGTTTCTGGTCATTTTTTTCTTTCCTGTTAATTTTTTCTGGTGTCACCGTGAATCGTGTCTTGTCCACCTGGCACCCACCCACACACAGTGGCATCACACACACACACACACACACACAACTCCCCTCCCCCTTGATGCGCTGGTGCTTAAAGTCTAGCCCAGCGCGGTCTGTCCCTGCACCCTGTCTGCCCAAGAGCCAATGCCGTCCCTCTGTCGTCTCTCATCTGTAGAAGCAAGTTTGCCAGTACTCTTCTTTCCTGTTGGGCCAGTGCGCTGTGAGACCTGGGGTCGGTTAGGTTGCCTTTGGCCCTTGGGTGGCAAGATCGGGATGGATGAGCACCGACCGGAATACTACATTCTTTGACGCGAAAAACAAAATGCAAGAGACAGTTCAACTGACAACTGGTAACAAACTAACAATAGGTACAGCCCAGAAAAGCACATGCATTGAATGATGCAGACCCTCGCTTCACACCACGCCCCTTCCCCCCCCCCCCCCC
>JAEIJG010000115.1:0-51679 GCA_037289395.1 Beauveria scarabaeidicola | reverse complement strand
CCGAGGCGACAAGGTGAAGGAGAAAAAAAGAAAACGGGCGGGGGAGGGGCGGAAAACGCGCGCGCGCCGTTTGGAAATGGGTGGGCGGCGCGGTGCGCAATCGGAGCGGCGGGCTAGGATGGGATATCCTGGAAAGGGATAAAATGGTGGGTAATGGTGTCAAAGCAATTGACGGTATGGGATAGGCAGTGGAGGGTAGGAAGAATGGGGAGCAAGAGAGAGAGAGAGAGAGGATGGCGTTGGAAGAGGTTGCGGTAGGTCAAAGGCTTGAGAGGGAAATGGGAATGAGGTGCAGATGATGACAGTCAGCTGCTCTGGCTAGGACGTCACTGCGGGGGAAAATGGGTGGTGGTGGTTGTGGTGGGGGATGCTTCTCAGCTCATCAGCCCACTGGTTACGCAGAGAATGGGTATTTAGCTTGGTTAGCTTGGCTTGGCTTTGGCGCGCCGCTGATTGGTGCGCAGGGGGAAGAGCTTATCGAGATGGCTGCGCAACGGGCCAAAACGCTGAAAACAAGAAAAAGGAGGAACCAGAAAGAAAAGAGAGGAAATTTATGTAGTATAGAATGGCGGGAAAGAGATTGTTGGTGAATCTACAAGGGCGGGGGGCTCTAGTTGGACGGGTTGGTGTCGTGACTGAGGCAAGACTCTCTGGATAACTCGTTGGATTTCGCTATAGGCCTTTTACCTTTTACGACTTGTTGGAAGAGCTGCCAAAGGTTGTTTACGGACAAACGGCGTAGATATCAAATCGTCCAACTAATAGTATGACTACTTGTGCGCAGACGCCTCGGAGATGATTGACCAACACAGAGTTATTTGGAGATGTCTGGCAAGCACACTCGGTTCAGGACGTGACAAGTTTTTGTACGCGACTTCCTTTCAATCATACGGAATACAATCAATTCTACTCGATACAATCTGTGAAGCCCTCTTCTTGTAAAACAGCACAGGTTGTACTGGTAGATTCTCAATCAACATCATGGCCGATCCGGGCTAGCTTGTAGAGCTCCAGATCTGGGGCATGTGGCGCAAGACGTGGCACAGCCAGGGCACAAGCAAGGTACATGTAAATTCGCACAAAAGTACCGCAAAACACATGTACCCACACCATAAGCTCGGCTGTCTTGGCCACCTTTGGCTTTGCTCTGGTCGCTTTCGGGGGCCGAGACCTCGGCTCGCCTTCGCCAGCCAGCCAGCCCCCCCCAGGAAAGACGGCGTTTTGGTTCCAGCACTGCGCGCGCCGTGGACCACCTACCTACCTTGCCTACCTAGGTAGACTCCGGATGACGATAGCTTGACGCCTTCCACACGTGCAGTCACAAAACATTGCCATCCCTATTCCCACCTTGTCTCTCAAAAGAGTGTTTCTTTTCGCGCCAAGGCCTCATCTTAACAAGCGTGCAATTCAGTTTCCCTATCCAAAAAGCTCGCCAAGCGCATCGACGCCCGACACCTCCCATGACGGCGACCGGAACGATTCGATCCATCTGAGCTCCTCCGCAAACCCATCGCCGCTCACGACAGACTGCCAAAGTCATGATTTCGTCTGTACGGGGATGGTTCCGCCGGAACCGCACGCCGGTTGCCATTGGCGTCGGCATCGTCGGTGCTGGCTACGTCGTCAGCCAATATGTCATGTCCAAAATCACCGACGCGCGTGAGCGCATGTCTAGCGAGCGCATCTCGAAAGAAAAGTACGGATCCCCTTTAAACGCCATATCCCGTATCTTATCCATCCTTCTAACACTTTTTGCGTAGCTTGCGTCGACGCTTTGAGCAAAACCAAGAAGACTGCACCTTTACCGTCCTCGCCCTCCTCCCCACCGCCACCACAAACGTCCTTGCCGAGATGAACACGGAGCAAATCACCTACGAAATCCAGCAGGCCAAGACGGCCAAGGTCATCAAGGCCAACCCGACGGATGCCGCGCCCGCCGCGCCCAGCATCGCCGACACCACTCTGACCGAGGACGACAGCAAGAGCTCCATCGTGAGCGAGAGCGGCGTCCACGCCAGCCAGGCGTCTCTCCCTCCCCTGACTTCTGTACCCGAGGGCGCCGCGCAGGAAGGCTCCCCAGCTAGGTCTCGTCGCTCCAAGCGACAGTTGTGGGATGATTTAATCATCAGCTGTAGGTTGCAGCATGCCTGACCCCGCCACCCCCTTCACTCATCTGCTAACGAGCTGCAGCTGTTACGCGGGCCTTTACGCTAATCTACACACTCGCCCTGCTCACCATGCTCACCCGCGTGCAGCTTAACCTACTCGGCCGTCGGAGTTATCTCTCCAGCGTCGTTGCCTTGGCTACCGGCGCACAGTCTGCCACGATTAGCCTCGAGAACAACGACGACGACAACACCGACCAGGCCTACGGCAGTGACTTTGACACGAATCGCAAGTACCTCACCTTTAGCTGGTGGCTTCTCAACAAGGGCTGGGTCGACATGATGAAGACGGTGGACAGCGCTGTCCGCTCCGTCTTTGGCACGCTCAACCCCCGCGACCTCATCAGCTTTGACCGCTTGTCTGATCTCGTCATTGAAGTCCGCAGACAGGTCGAGGGCTCCACCCCCGAGGAGCGACGCAGCGCCAACTGGCTCAAGTACCTGCTCCCGCCGCAGGATCAGGAAGATGAAGTCATTCGGCAATCGGGCATCCTCGAAGACAATGCCGCCCAACAAGGCCTCCCCGCGCAGCCCTCACCCTCGCCCTTGGCGCTGCGCCGGCTCCTCGACGAGACGGCCGATCTGGTCGAGTCGCCCGCGTTCTGCCACGTGCTGACGCTGCTCCTCGACGCCGGCTTCTCGACGCTAGTGGATAAGAAGCTGGCCACGGAGGCGTTTGAGCTGCCCGACGACGAGAGCGGCTTCATGGCCCATGTGATTACCGAGTCCAAGCAGACCAAGGTCGTCCTGCTGCCCAAGATTCTGTCCGTGCTGACGCGCCAGGCTCACGCGATTGGCAACGGCGTCCCCAACGAGTACCTCCAGGACATGGAGACCGTGCGCGGGCTCGCAGCCTTTGCGGCGGTCGTCTATTCGAGCAACTGGGAGAGCGAGGTGCGTGGCGACGGCCTGGTGGAGAGCGAGGGAAACGCGACGACTGCGGATGCTGCTGCGACGGCCACGACAGAGAGACAGGCGCAGAAGAAGGCGGCCGCGGCGGAGACGACGACGCAAGGCGAGCAGAGCATCGTCATGGTGGATAATCAAGATGGCTTTGAGAGTGCGTGGGAAAAGGCGGTAGAGGCAAAGTAGGAGACTTGGCAAAAAAAAAAAGAAGAGGAAATTCAATACATTTAATAGCGGCATTGTTGAAGGGCATGTTGGCTCGGTCATGTATGGTAACGCGAATCGCTTCTTTTGCATTTTTCTCTCCTGTTCTTGTATACCACCTGGACAGAGATGGGGCTACGGGAAGGAGAGTATTTAATGAGATGGGTCAATGTATCATTTACTGCCATGATTCATCCATCTTGACCTCTTTAATCTTGACCTCTTTAATCTTGACCTCTTCATTGACTGTTGGCTGCATCCTTTCATGGAGCGTTGCCCCGCCCTAATCCCAATTCGGCAATGCTGTAAACATGCAACGAACTTCCACATCACTCAACGACCTTCATCATTCGCCTCCGAGAGAGACGATACACCATCATGTATGCGTCTCCCGTGTTTCCTTGTATGTCCAACACTGCAGAAATGCGTTGCAGCGCCCCCGGACCCCAAGCTCACCACAATCTTCGACAGCCTCGCCACTGTGCAGAGCAAGCCCAGATGGCCGCCTCGTCGCCACGCTCAACGCGCAAGTCATCTCTGTGCGCTCCGTCGAGACGCTGCAGGTGGACAAGACCATTCAGCTACCGTCGAATCTCGGTCCTGTGACTTTTCTCCAATGGTCGCCCTCGTCCACGCGGCTGCTGGTCTGCGCCGGCGCGAGCGTGCACGTCTTTTCCGCGCGCAACCGCTCGTCCTTTCACGCCACCATCAGCAGCCCGCTGCTCCCTGGCGAAAAGGCCAGCATTGCGCGGTTCGGCGCCCGCGACGGCGAGGTCCTCATCTGCTCGCCGTCGGGCCTCAAGCTCGCCATCTTTCGCCTCTCCGACTCGACGGCGGTCGAGGTCGCCAACCCGAAATTTCACCAGCCGTCGTCGGTGGGCCGGAGCTACTCGGTGCGGCCAGACACGCAGCACCTGGCCATTCTGACGCGTACCAATGGCAAAGACTTTGTGAGCATACACCACCCCGTGTCCAGGCAGGTGCAAAAGTCGTGGCCGGTCGACACGGTGGACGCCCAGGCCGTCTGCTGGACGCCGGATGGAAAGTGGCTGCTGCTGTGGGAGTCGCCCGCGCATGGGCACCAGCTGGTTCTCTACACGGCGGATGGGCAGCACTTTCGGACAATCAATGGCGCGCATTTATCAGATGGTCCGGATGCTTCCCTGGAGTTGGGCATAAAGACTTGCCAACCGAGTCACAACTCGGACCTTTGCGCCGTTGCCGACCACAGTCGCAGTATTGCGATACTGCAAACAGACTCTTGGAGAAGGAGGGCAGTATTTACACATCCTGTGACCATTGTGCCTCGAGATACGTTGCATGTACGTTTTTTCTTTTGTTTCTTTTCTCAAAGAAAGAGAAGAATTCAGCGCTAGACTATAGTTACTAATTCTTCGCTACAGATATGGCAGGAGCAGCTCGAGACATCTAGAGACGGCCAGACAGTGCACACCTTTCAACGCGCGACGCAGCCAATCTCACCACCCAGCATGCCATCCGACGGCAGACCGACGGAAACGAAGCCCGGATGTTCCGTCCTCGCCTTTGACGCCTCATCCGCCCTCCTCGCCACGAGGCTCGACGACGCACCCTGCACCGTCTGGATCTGGGACATTGCCGCCGCCGAGCTACGCGCCGTCCTCGTGTTCCACTCCATCGTCACCTTTGCGTGGCACAAGGAGACGCGGGAGCTGCTGCTCGTCCACTCCTCCCAAGACGAAGGCAGCAGCAGCAGCAGCAGCAGCCGTCTGTCGTATCTGTGGGACCCGCTGCTGCTGGGACCGACGCCAGTGGTGCCCGAAGAGTTCATCGCGGCGAGGAGCAGCCCGGCCGGCGGCGGCGGTGGCGGCGCACCGGTCAGAGCACACATCTCGTGGATCAACACGGACCTGGAGTATCCGCTGGCGCTGCTGACCACGGCGCAGCAGTACCGCATCCTGTCGCTGGGCGAGGGGGACCAGGTCCCGGAGACGTGGCACGGAGCGTCAAAGTGGGACGATGATGAGCCGCCGCCGACGAGGAGAAGGAGGAGAGTGTTTGATCCGCATGTATCCGACGTGTCCGTCGATGACGGCACAGCGGTGGAGGATACATTTTCGTTTCGAAAGACGTGAGACGTCGGGTCACAGAGAACAGGACCATAGCTGTAGTCTTTTTGGCAAATCCACACGAGAGCCCATTCCGGCTCTAGAACTTTTCTTCGCCGTCGACACAATTACAATGAGAACCTCTTGTGTCTAACAAGTAGGGGCTCGCCTCTACTTTGCCAGACATAGGCATCCCCATCACAACTGCCAACAGCGAGCTCCAAGAGCGGTTGCTTCGCACTGCATCAATTCTTTTCCTTTTTTTTCCTACAACTACCATGATATATGAAAAGCCGGAAGAAGAAAAAAGACGTATGAGTAGGTAAAACAAAAGCAATTGAATCGGCTCATTTGGCGAATCCCTGCAGTCGCCTTTTGCGTAGCAGTTGTAATTTACCTCTTGCAAATGCTACAAAAAGCCCTCGGCAAGGATGTTGCCCTGCGCTGCTAACCCGAGACCCAAAGGAGCAGAAGAAAAAAAGAGTTGGGAAGAACGGTAAGATAAAGAAGGAAAAGCCCGCGCCAAATGATTAACCGCACGCAAAAAAGAACAACTCGGCACAGGAACCGCCTAGCGTGTCCGGGAGCCATTCGATGCGAGGATAGGTTGTTGGTTCCGGTAGAGACGCAGTCGGAAGCAAGACAGAAAGCAAGTTAGCAGGAAACGCTAGGAAAAGGATCCTTTTAAAATTGTTGTTTGTAATTTCAATGCCTTTTATTCTATCCTCCCCTGTTTAAGCTCCCCCCCCCCCCGTCTCCGTATGCATTAGTCTCGTACAAGCAGAAAAAGTAAAAAGCCATGTTCTCGTTTCCATTCATCAGCTCTCAGCCGCCAAAGTTCATCTTGAGCTGAATAGTCGGCTGGCCCGCCGCGTCCGTGCTATTCTGGTTCGCGCTACTCGACACCTGCCGCGCCGAGCGCACCACCTCCTCCAACAGGCTCCTCTGGGCGGCGCTCATGGCGCCGACGATGCCCCGGAAGACGTCCTGGTTGACGGCCGCCACCTCGAGCAGGCGGGCGCTCGTCTCCGGGTAGCGCGCCTCGCCCTCGGCCGTCGCGCGGGCCATGAGCATGGGCACGACGAGGGACATGGCGGCGGCGGTGCGCTCCGCATCGACGGCGCCAACGTAGAGGCACAGGCTGTGCGCGGCGAGCGAGCGCGCCTGCTCGGGGTCCTCGGGCTCGACGTTGACGACAAAGGCGATGAGCCGCGGCACGAGGTACCGCGCAATGGTGACGTCGGACGACGAGGGCGAGCTTTGTAGGAGCAGAGATCGGATGCAGTTGGCGGCAATCTTGGATGTCTGTGGCGGTTGTTAGCAGCGAGCAGGTTTTAGTTGCGCATGGTCAACTTACCATGCGGTCGGTGAGACAGTCCAGGAGCTCGTCAAGATATCGGACGACCAGTGGCTCGGAGGCGGGAAGGTGATTGTTCCCGCCGGTAAAGAGAATGGTCGCTGCGAGCAGGCAGTTTCTGACGCAGAGAAGCGAAGTTGACTCTTCGCGCTTTTGGGCATTGAGGTATATGGAGAGGAAGCGGCGCAAGCAGCCCTGCAGCTGCACGTCAGTCGCAGACGAGCCATCGGGGGCAATCTTCCGCGAGGCGCTCATGCTGCCAATGAATCGTTTAAAGGTGGCGAGCGATTGGGGCACAATCAGCTCCTGGCAGCTTGGCGTGGCGAGTATGGTTGCAAATATGTGAATGATGCAAGCATGCAAGTCTGACTTGATGATGGCTGGGAATACCTCAGCGGCATCGACAAGAGCATCCAGAGACGTGTGAATAAGGACGAGAGTCTCCTCGTTGATTTGGTGCCGCACTGGCTGGTTGCCCTCGGCCAGATTGGGCAGCAGGCCCGACAAGACAAGGACAATGATTCTAGTCAGCTCAAAGAGCTGGTCAATGTCCTCTGACAGATCACCTTCTTCGGATCCGTGGCGGCGGGCAGAGGGGTGCGTGACACACATGGCGCGCGCAATATCGACAATGACCGTCTGCACATCGATGCCTTCCGTCAATATGAGGCGATCAAGCAGATCCATGGTTTCAGCAAATACGTCAGGGCGGTAAATGGCGTGGCCAGAGACGCTGGGGTGCAGAATGCGCTTGAGAGCCTGTAAGATGGCCAGGGTCTGCTCGCGCGTAGCCAGCGAGTCGGATTGGCCAGGCCGTATGGCGAGCGATTCAAACGCCAAGCCAAACAGGACAAAGAAGAAGGCCACTGGCTCGTCGCGATAATTGATGCCAGATTTACCAGGACCATTTGTAGTGGCCTCGCTCGATTCCTTGCCATCGAGGGCATCAAAAACGAACTCGCTGTCCTGCTCAATCAGAGAGGCAATGGCATCGACAAGCTTCAGCCACGCGTCTTGATAGAACTTTAGAAGCGTCTCACGATTAAGGGCAGCATAAATGGAGTCCAGGCTCCCAGACAGCGACGGGGGTCCCAGCGTCATGGAGATATCGGGCTCGAACCGCAGCCGGGCAAACTCGCGCAGTGACTCCAGCCAAAGCGGCGTCAGCGTGCCAATATGTGGTTTCAAAACGTCCAACAGGTATTTTTGCTCGCTGCTCGCGACTTGAAGCTCAGCCCACGCGGAAAATACGGCAATTTTGACCATGGTTTGCGCATTCGAGGACAAGCCCTTGAGATCGCCAATACCCGCATTCTCATCGTCACAAGAAAAGTTCTCCAGGGCGCTGACGAGAGTTTTCAGAATGCGGCCCATGCGCTCAACATCGGTAACGATGCCGATGGAAATAAAGCTAGCGCAGACATTGACCGCTTCCGAAGCGAGCTCCGGAGACGAGTCGGCAGCAAAAGCTGGCGTTAGGGCGGAACTGATTTGTGCTTGATATTGCTCAAGCAGCATCGCTTCTTCGAAATCAGGATCAGGTGTCTTGCCAAACATTTTCAAAACAGCCCCGATAATCTTTAATCCCCAAATGCGGAGCTCTAGCACGCCAGACGTCGATGCCGAGAATGCCATGCGAACAACTTCGGCAATCTTGCTTTGGAGTGCTGTCTGAGCTGGCGATTCGCCGTTCGAGGCCACATCCTTGGCGACCATGGCAAAGATGTCTCCGATGCAAGAGATTGCAAAAGTAGTCACTTGCCAGCGCAGAGGCTCGGCATCAGTCGAAGCGTTCGCATCCTTGCCATCTTTCGTTGTTTCCGTAGCAGCGGCGGCGAAGCCGGCAACCTCCTCGTCATTCAAGTCAACCGCGCCCCCGGATGACTTGGCCACGGCCACCTCATACTTTTCTTTGACACGCGTCAGCCGGAGAACCCTCTGAAATCGATCCAACCACTCATTCGTTTCAAGCAGACACGTCTGTTGAAGCCAGTTCCTAATAATATTCTTAATGCCGTCATGCTCGGGCGCGGTATCGAGCAGTAGCCATAATTTCTCCTCGAACCCAGTCTCAACATCTCGCAAGACATCGCGCGGATTTCGCTTCATCATATTATAAATCCCATCAATAGCAGCACCACGTAGCTCGCCGTGCTCAGACGATAGGTATCGTTGAAGCAACCGCACGTAGTCCGAGTAATGCATTTCGCCCGGCGCATATAGAGATAGGTGCTCTAGGCAAATCAAAGCAGCATTCTCGACCTGCTTGTCATCGGATTCCTGGAATTGGCTGACGAGAGTGAAAATAAGTTCTCTCGATTTCTTTGAGTCTTGTAAGTCAGGGCCCAGCACATTGATCAGAGAATCAATGCAGCGTGCAATCGCTGCTGGAGTAGAAAGTTCTGTTTCAAGGGCCATTGTAATCGCAGACGGAATCTCCGGGTGATGTGTTTCAGAGACGAACAATTGAGTCAGCATTCCCAAAGTACTTGGAACATAGCCGGAGAAGCTCAGGCCCGCGGCATCCGCGGCGAGAGATAAAGCCTCCAAAGCCCAATAGTGAACGATTGGATGAGGGTCATTGCAGAGCGACATGAGGATACCCAAAATAGTCTTGAGATGATAACCAGCGGCCATACCACCCACTTTGGTCTGGATAGATCCAAGAGCCATGGCACAGCCCGCGCGTGCACTAGGCTCACGGTTACTGACAATGGTGTCTACCAAGTACTTGATTTCATGATTTGTGAATGCGTTACCATATACGTTGCAGAGTCTGGCTGTAGCAGCGTATCCAAGACTGCGCACGTACTGATCTTGATCAATGACAAAGTCGCGAACAATATCCTGCAGTAGCTTTTCCACGGCAGGATTGGTGACATTGCCCGCTGGGGAACTTGTCTCTTTCGTTGCCACGCGCATGGTGGCCAAAATTGCGGTGGCAACATTAACGCTGATTGCTGCGTTTCTTGCAAGATCGCGCTGGAGAGAACCAGAGGACCCGAAAGTTCGAATCTGTTCTAGAATACTCTCTTGCACCTTGCCCGGTGTGAGGGGAAAGGCAAAAGCAAATAGTTGAATTGCCATATTGATAACCTCGGTGGCTGGGGGATCAGGTCTGGCTTCGTTAAGGTCCAGGCTACCAATGTAGAGCACAGACGCATCGTGTTCCAAGCTGCCGCAAATGGGTGATAGCAAGATGCTGTCAATGAGTTCCTCGGGTGAATCAGGTTTGGATGCGTCCTGAATAGTGGACTCATGTTGGCCGGGCAAGCTGCGGACGTTGAACCCATGAACAAGACCAGTAAGGCCAAAGCCATCATTGTCGCCCACATCCCAGATGGATTCGTAGGTGGCCGCGGCATTGGCAATAGAAGCGCTTAGTGAGTTCGCAGAGTAGTTGTCCGGATCTGCAAAGAGAGAAATGGCAAGGGTAAGCAGGTTAGATTGCAGCAGAGCTTCACTACCGCCCGCAGGACTTTGATTAACCAGCTTGACGTAGCATTGGAGCACTCGACGCTGAACCATCTTCTCGAGATCTTGTAGTTGAATTGCAGGTGTTAAGCGTTGCAAGATGTCCTCTGTGGTCTTCTTGCTTGGGAGAGTTTTTAGGAAGGCTGTCGTACTTTGCAGCATGGTGGCAATGCGTTTGGACACATCCACAGTCAGCAAGCGGTTGTTGAACTCGAGGAACGCCAATATCGAGCCCAGAGCGCACTCTCGCACATGAGTGAGGAAAGAAGCTTCGAGCAAACTTCTCGATGTAGTATTGTCCTTGGCCAGCGGCTTCGGCAGTGCGTTCTTCCAGAGCAGCAAAAGCTGTGATAGATGAATCTTGACAAAGTTGGGCCCGAGAGACATGAGGCCACCAATCAAGATCCATGCTACCTGGATCTGGGTACTCGAGACTCGAAGCTCGGACTGACCCGAGGATTTGAGCAGATTGGTCGCCATGGATAGAACACGGCTATTAATATCCAGTGAACCGTGGAGCGGTCGCAACGGGCTTGAGCTGAGGGTTGCCGCCAACCCATGCGCTAAGCCGATGCATCGCCTTTGGGAATTTCGCCCACCGGCGAGAAGCGAAAGCTCCCTAGTCAGGCTGTTCATGCAGACAGAGAGGCAGGGCAACAATTGTTGAGGGCACGCTACCGTGAAAACTTTCATACACTGTGAGGCGAACACTTGAACTGAGTAACTCGGGTGCTGAAACACTTGTAGCAAGCCATCACGGCACGACTCGGCAAACTTATTTGTGGCGGAGCCCAGAGACTGAATCAAAGCTGCCACTGCGCGAAGTGCGGTGATGAGAGTCTGCTTTGATGGTTCAGGGCGTTCGGGCAGAGCAGCGGGATAGTTCTTGAGTATACTATTGATCAAAACTTCGGCAATTTTGATTTGACCCGATTCCCCCAAGATTTTGTTGCCAATGACGTCGTGCAGGAGAGTATCGATGATTCTGCGGGATATCAAGAGACGATAGCGATTATTGGCAATGCTTGTATTGCCCAGAATATCCGTCGTCAACGTATCGACAATGAGTAGATAGTTTGGCTCAATGACACTTTCGCCGAGTCGGCGAAACAGCTTCGCAAAGCACACGCCCATGGCGGCTCGGGCGCGATTGGGTGTCGTAGGCTTCACATACTGAGCTGCCAGCTGTCGAAGAATGTCACCAAGCGAGAGGGCGAGATCCTCTTTGCGCTTCGCTCCTGGGGCAGGACTGGCTGCACGTGAAGGTATATCTTCATCGTCACCGACCATACCAGGGAGTGTAGATTGACGCTTCAACTTGGGATTCGTCTTTTTATTCTTGGTGGTTTTGCTGGATGCCGACTCGGAGTATCCATGTGCATAGGCTTCAGCAAGACAGCTGGCGGCAGCATGCCGAACCTGGGCACTGGATGAATCGAAAGCTTTAAACATGGCCGTCTCTAGCCTGTCCAAGTCGGATGAATTTCGAAAGTACATGGTGTGCTTCAGGAGAGCTTTAAGGCACTGTGAAGCTGCAACAACAACCAGGGAACCCTTGTCGCTGGAGGCGTGGTTTCTACCCTGCTTCAAAATGTCACGCGCAATGCTCTCATCCATGGAGCCCTCGACGATGCCTGTCATCTTGGCCAGAGCGGTGAAGACGGCAGCACGAAGACCTGCGTTATTCGAAGAAGATTTGAGGAGCTTGACAAGTGCCGTGCAGCAGAGCTGGTGCAGCCCGATTGCACTATCTCCAGCAGCAGCATACACATCGCCCAGGCAAACGACGGCCGCATGCTTTGCGCGGGTTTCCGTGTCGGATTTCGACTTGGCGCCAGAGATGACGCTCGCCAAGTCATTAATCGTCTCGAAGAGGAGCTTTCGGTCGCCATGGGTGAAGACGTGGGCGAGGCACTGTCCCAGGTTGTTGCGGATCACTCTCGACGGTTGAGGGGAAGCGAGGTTGATGATGCGGAATATTTCCTTCTTGAGGTAGAACTGCTGCGCCGAGCAGTCGTCAGCGTCGAGCTGGCGGACATATTTCGTTAAACCGGTGACAAAGGTGAGAAGGAACAGCTCTTGCTGCTCCGCGGGTAGGGACTGGAGCTTGTGAAGGTCGAGCTCGGGGTTGTCGCTCTTCTTGTCCTCGGCGGCGGGCGTTGGTACAGGTGGTGGCGTGGGCTGCGACTCGGCGGCCGGGGGGAAAGCCTCGGGCTCCTCGTTAGATGACATGGTCTGACGCTGCCATTAAACCATTGAGCAGAGTGATGCAGTCTGCACAAGGCTATATAGCTGCCCAAGGTGGCGTCAAAGGTCGTCGTGTGTCGATAGCAAAAAAGTCCGGACGAAATGCTGCGGACCACAGGGGCAGCGACAGCCACTACCAGTGACGAGCTTTGGTGGATTCGCTCCCTTTTTTGGAGTCCTTTTTGGGGGGCACTTTGTACCAAGTAGCAAGTAGCTGGCGGGGCGACCTCAAGCCTCAGGGCAGAGGAAGATCATTAACCCGTTCGTGCATCTGTCCATCACCGAATTCACATGTCGCATCATTTATACATCTGCTGAGAAGAGGCCCAATTAGCTTCCCAGCCCTTTTTGGCCTTGAACCGCCGTCATGGCATTCCCCAGACGTTTTGCTGGCCCGCTGGTACAGCTTGTAGCTCGCCCAACTGCTGCCCCTCGTCTTGGCATCTGCCCTGCGTGCAGACAAAACTTGACCACGACGCGGTCCAGAGAGGCTGGGCATAATAAATGGTCCAAGACGAAACATATCAAGGCAGTGACAGATAAAAAGAAGATGCTTGAGCGAACAGCTTTCACAAAGTTGATAACAATGTACTCAAGAAGTATGTGGCCATTTGCTACTGGCTTACAACATGGTACTAATACTAATTAGTGTATGGTGACGATGTTCAGTATAATCCGGCACTCGCAAATGCGATCGCGGCTGCAAATAAAGGTACCATATGAAAGGAGTGTCCTTGAATCTCTCTGACCTAATTACCAGCCAGTATCCCAAAGGCACTCATCGAAGGCGCCATCGCCAGCGGTCAGGGCAAATCGGCATCTGGCGCCAAGCTCGAGCCCATGACCATGGAATTTCTCTTACCGCCCGATATTGCTCTCATTGTCGACATTGAGACGGACAGCAAGCAGCGCACGCTTCAAGATTTGAAGCTTGCCGTGAAAAAGGCCGGGGGCATCAGCGGCTCGACAGCGTTCAACTTTGCCCGTCGCGGCCGGGCCGTGTTCAAACCCAAGGACGGCGCTGCTGCGCTTTCGGATCTGCTAGACGAGGCCATCGAGCACGACGGCGCGCAAGACGTCGAGGAGAATGCCGAGGGCGGCTACGTGTTGTGGACGGAGCAGTCGATGCTCATGGCCATCACCAAGGCCTTTGCCTCCAAGTTTGACCTCGAGGTGCTCGCCGCCGACATTGTCTGGGCGCCCAACGAGGACACCATGGTAAAGCTGGATTCTGACGAGTCTGCGGCTACGCTGACTTCTCTTCTCGCGACGTTGAGGGAGCACTCGGAAGTCAAGGCCATCTTCGCAAACGCCAAGCAAGGACGTGCCACAGAAGATGCATGGGAGGCTGTGGAGAGGCATCTTGATGTTTGATATCGTGCAGGCGCAAATCAACTATTGTACACTATTGTAGTATTTCCAGGTTAACAGTAATACTAATTTTTGTACCATTTGCACCCTGATTCGAAAAAACGCCGCCCAATGCACCGCCCCAGATCGGAAATCTTGACAATCTCCATCTGTTCCATCATTCACATTCTTACATTACACGCGCAGCCGGAACCATGGCCCTCCAGGAAATTGCAGACCATCCCCACAGTCAAACCCAGATCAAGACTCATTTCCAGCGCCAGCGGTCCCCTCAACCTTGGCGCGCTCCTCCTCGAAACGTGCCTGCTTGAAGCGCTGCCGGGCGAGCATGCGCTCGTACTCAATCTTGAGCTCGTCGCGGTCGCGCGGCAGCTTGTTGCATTCTTCGGGGCGCGGCCAAAAGTCGGGAACGGAGAAGCGGTTGTCGAGATTCGTGCCAAAGTAGTACATGATGCCAATGGGGAACATGACATACATGCCAAACTAATGCATTTGTCCAGGTCAGCGCCGATGGGACAAGGGGCAGCGCGGGCCGCGCAAGAGCTCTGTTCCTACCTTGAACACCTCCAAGTTGAGTCCGGGCATTTTGTAGTTTGAGAGTTCGAGGGTTCTCCGAGTGACGCTGGGTTCTCGTGGGTGTGGTGATCTTGTTGCGCCGCAATGATGTCGAGCAAAGGTCGTAGGCATCTTTCTCACGCCACTAGAATCAAGAGCCAGTCGACCGCCTTAGCACTGTACGCGGATCCACACATGTAGCGAGCACTTGCTTGCTAAATATTTTCCATCTACCAACACAATCTCAGGTATATCAAATGCTGTAAAAGCAATATCCCTCTTTCTATATTTTTTTAAACAGTGTATTAATCCAATAAAAAGACTGATCTTTCCCCAGTGTTGGGGTGATATCTATGTCATAATTCGTAAGGCAGTCCAGCTGCCCCGGGTCCCTGCAAGCAAGTACAGTCTGAGCACCAGTCCGACTCGGTATGCGCGCTACTGACGCTCTACAAGCTCTGTCCGTAGATATATCATTTACAAAGGGACAGTTACAGAGGCGCTCTTGCGATACCGTTATTTGCTACGTCCACCAGACTTGCGTCGTGGGCAGTCAGTAGCCCTGTGGCCAGGTTGATGACAGTTATAGCAAGTCATCGATTTGCTGCTTGCTGAGCTGTCGCCTGCTCCCGAAATTGACGTAATCTTGTTCAGCCGCACCTCTTTTTTCCTACGCTTGTCGCGCAATTCTTTAGCTTTCACGTCTGCAGCGGTTGGGCGTGTGCGCGACCGTGATCTACTATGTTCTCGCTGCGAGCCGGTTTCTTTGCGTTTTCTGGGCTTCGACTCCTCGCTGTCGTCCGAGCCTTGTCCAGATTCGTCGCCGGAATCGTCGTCGCTTGGGTTTTGCGCGCTCTGCTCATCTCGTTAGAATGACGTGGCGAGATCATCAGGTCGAATGCCATAGCATACCTCATTCTTTGGCTTGGGCTTGTGTGTTGATGTGCGCCCATTCGCGGCAACGTCTTCCCCGTCGCCACTATCGTTCTCAGAGTCTATGTCACCATAGCCAACGTAGACAATCTTGCGCGGTACTTTGGATGATTTCCCAGCGAGAGACTTCTCGAACTTTGTGTTCAGAACCCAGTGGGTGTCGCCAGTCGCATGCTGTTCAAGCGCCGCTTTGCGCTTCGCTTCTTGGGCCTGCATAGCAGCATCTACAGACGCTTGGTCAAAGTCCATGCTGAGTCTACCTGCAGGCGATCCATGGTCTAATTTTCGCTTCTTCGCCGAGGTTGCTTCTGAATCTGGAGACGCTGGTGTAGAGTTCGATGCGATAGCCCTCTGCATGAATTTCATTGTCAGCAGCCTCGACGAGACTCCCTTTGGTGTGTCGGGCGCCATGGTGGAGGCAAAGAGCTTTAGCAGCTCAAGTTGCACAAGATGCAAGTTTCTAAAAAAACAAAACGTGAGAACTTTGGCCGGTAATTTCGTCGAAGAGCGAACAGACTTCGAATTTTCGTTTCGCAATGCTCGATTTCTTGCGTGTCAGTGTCAAATTGGTCGCCGATTTCCACGCTTCCTCATACTTTTTTCTGGAGCTCCATGGCACTGCAGCGCGCCACGGAAATAGCTTTTTCCGCGATCTCTAATCCACTCACTCTAGTTCGTCAACCTGCTCTCACCAAGTGGAATCTCGAGACGACTTCGGGCTGGCGATCCTGCAATTGGACTTGATTGTGTCCTCGCTTAACATACGATCCCCGCAATCATGGCCGCACCGCAATTGAGATTCTTCGGCGGCTTCGCGCGCAGCATGCGCGTCTCCCGTCGCGCCTTTAGCGTTTCCGCCCGTCAGCTCGAATCAACAGTGCCGACGACACGAGACGAGTTCAAGACTCCTACCAAGACCGGCGACTCCGTACCCGTCGAGATTGGCCAGGCTCCCAACCGCGTGGAGATTTGGTCCCGAAATCAAAAGCCCCGAGCCACTGCCATGACTGGCCCCCGATTCGAGCAGACAGACCTCGAGGTTCAGGTACGGATTTGGCGGTTTCTCTTTGACGTCAAAGGGATGACTGGCTTGCAAGGATTTGGTACTGGAAACTAACTTCTATGTAGCCTCAACCTCTCTCTGCGATGGAAATGGCTCACAAGCAGCCAGTTCGATGGACTCACGACCGAGTTGTTGTTTGCGACGGTGGCGGTAGCGTCAACCACGGCCACCCTAAAATCTACATCAACACTGACAAGGCCGAGATTGCTACCTGCAACTACTGCGGCGCACCTTTCGTGCGTGATGATTCTTCAAATACTTCACTTTTGTGAGCTAACGATGAGTAGGCCAACGAGCACCACCGCAAGCACCTCGAATCGCTCCCAGCAACGTCCTACCCTTTGTCATAACTTGAGAAGTTGTTTGTTTTTGAAAGGGGCGGAGAGGATACGTATTGGCAAGGCAGTAAATGTTTTGCTTGTGAGTTTTGTATCAGCTATTACACCAAGACCGAAATCATTATATTGTATATACTCAAATCGTCGGGCCTGAGAACGTCAGGCTGTGACTATCATCAGTACTGTCTGATAGGCAGTGATGAAACGACGTACTGATCAGACACCCAGTACTGCAGCGGGAACAATACGAAGCCGTTTGTCAGTCTACACATTCATGCAACGATCAAGTCACTAGTGTAAGAGCGCGCCGGATTAAAACTTGACCGTAGCCAAACATTCAGAACGTCTCAGGCTTCGTCATTCTGAAATAACTACAAACGGCAGGCACCTTAGAAATGTGGCCAGCTTTGCTGATGTTTCCGCTACCTGCAACCCAACACGCCTTGTGACAGTAATTGTCACGCTCATCCTGAAACTTTGTATGTATGCTTTCCAGCCGGTCCCTCAGATACCCATTCAACTTCATCGACAGGAACCCCTGAATTATAAATTGTGGTTGAAACAGCGTTGTTCTTTTTTTCCCCAGGTTTTGGTCAGTAGTGTCAGCGGGTGCGACCCAAGTTTAATCATGCGCGTGACGTAGAGATAAGGAGCAGGGGCCAAGATGGCTGTGAGCACGGATTTATAAAGTCTATTATAGTGTGAATAAGTGGTTCTCAGCATCACATAACTCGTTGAGCAACTATGCAAATTGATTGACCTATTCACGCCTGGGTGGCAAAGCTCTACTGTGCTGGGCTGCGTTGGACACACCGTTTGGGAAGCAGCAGCCAAGCATCTATAGAAGTTAGAGGTTGGGGATGAGAATAGCGAGACAGCCAATTGTAATTACATAATATATGTCAAACAGAAAAGCAAAGCTGAAGCGTAGGACACGTGGGACAGCTTCAGTCCATTGCCCCTTCCGCCGGCTCTCGTTATGGTGCGGCGAGGCCGCCGCATCGATCGATGCAACGCTATTTAGGTCGTGACGTTATTTGAGCAGTGCACTGCAGACAGCGCGTAACGGGTGAATTGTGTTAGAACAAGGCAGTACTATCAACACATCATTAAAGGCTGCTCTTTAGTCAAAAATCGATTATACTTGGCCATATTGTGTATTCGGGTATTGAATGCCTTAACTGATAGAAGTCGTTAGATAATACCTCATGTCGTAGCTACCATTCAGAGCGAGAGGGCTAACTAGCCTGAGCTAGTTTTACGATCGGCCTACGCTTCAGTTTGAAGAGTGACTATAGATGCCGTTTATATAAACGGTAAAAAGAAACTTAGATTTCCACCTCATCTAGCAATGCCTATATCAAGGTGATATGCCCAAGCCACATGCAGGCCGGCTTGCTTGGAAAATGACCAAAATGAATCATACATACGCCCAACACCGTCGCCAATGAATTCGAACGCATTAACTTGTCCCATTTTCCTCTTTCATGTCTGTGTCGTTGCCAACAAGGACCTTGGTCTTGGGCGGCTGGTCTCCAGCCTTGCGACCGTCTCCGGGTGTAACCTTGACAACCTTGCCATCCTCATCGACAAACTCAAAGTTGTAGCGGCTCAAAATATGGGGGATCGCAGAAAGCTGGGGTCCATATCGGCCGCTGTTTTCGTAGAGCTCGAACAGAGGTACAGCGAGCAGTTTCATATTCTTCGGCACGCTAAGCACCTCTGCGCAAAATGTTAGCAAACGCGGATTGGAGTAGACAGCTGCAGAGATGGGATCATACTGTTCTTTGGTAGGTGAATGAGGTAGATCTTTTTGCACTCCTTGGGCCGTGTGACGTGGGCAGGCACAAAAGGGTACATGAAGGTCTCAAAGTTGGGCCGCCACCATTGCGACAGACACTCGCCAATCTCCCACTCGCCGTCCTTTTCATTCTCGCCGAGGCGGCCGACGGGCGCTAGGCGCTCGTCGAGGCGCGTCTTGAACCCCTGAATCTCGCCGTCCTCTGGCCGCAGGTAATCGCCGGGCAGCTTGAAGAAGGCGTTTGCGATTTGCAGCATGAGAATGTGCGGCTGGTTATGCTCGTGGCATACGAGAATGCCCTCGCACGTGCGTCGCATGCCATGCTCGGCAAAGTGCTCCTCGAGGCGCTTTAACCTTGCAATGACGGAAGGGTCCTCCTCGGGCTGTGTCTCCTTGACGCCAAAGGTGTAGTTGGAGAAGGGATAGACCCGAACCTTGGGCGGCTGGTTTGCGTTGAAATCGAGGGGAAGGATGGGCGGGTTGCCCGACTGGATGCTACCAGCCGGTATTGTCGACATGATTGACAGATGGGCGGGGAAATAGGAAGGATGCACGGGCAGATCTGACGCAGCTTCCTCCAAAAAGCTTCCGAGCTGCAGCTGTCAAAGGATGGTGCTTGCTGTTGGAGGCACAAGAAAGTGGTAGCGGCTGGACAGCAAAGCACCGGCGCAAGCTCTGATCCCAAAGCGGTAAGCGGTGGGTCACTGGGTAACGACCTGTGCGACGAACATTATAAACGCAACATGTTAATTCTGCGATGAAGAGGATGGTAGCAAAAAATTGATATTCAATACCTATGCTTGAGATTGGTTTCACAAATTTTAGAATATAATAGTAATTTATGTCGTTGTAGTATGCTATGCTATGATACCTTTCGACCATGTGTTTTGGTAGCACGCAGCGATGTGTGGGGATGGTTACCGCCGTCCTTTCTTGGAGAATTGAGTACGACAACGTTGAAAACTATGTAGTCTTTAAATAATCATGGAACTACTACGGTTATGTAGCTCTGTCATTTTCAAGGAATGGCGGGGTGTGACACAGAATGTGTCCTACTGTGGCTGTCAGAGACATGTTAAGATGGAAAGGAAACGACAGGAATCCAGAGTAGCCAAAATAGACAAAATAAATTAAAAAGAAGATGAAGATGAAGAATAAATAACAGCAAGAGAGAAGGGTACTAAACCCCCATTATAAGTCTACTCAGATCATGGCAATATAATCCAGTAGCTTCGTTATTTTGTTAACCCACTGCTAGGGCTCTGTCTGTGAACGCGAGACAAACAATGGTGAGGCGCAAAGCAGCGCAACCTTGGTCAATCAACAACTGAAATAGCAATCGGCAGCCAATTAAGAAAGGCAGGCATTACCCCAGAAAAGCAAAAACCCTACCTAATAATGATGTAAAATGCAAGCATGAATCCTGGCAGCACTTGTGGCGACCCCACGTGACAATGTGGGATGAACCAGACAGCGCGCTGGGCAAATGGCGGTAAATGGAAGCAAAAGCCACCACAATAAGAATCTATGACTGTGTGGAATCACTTGCATGAAATTGTCCGCCTCGGACTCTTCCAAAAATAAGACGGTACGATCCTGCCCGGCCCTTTTGACTGAATCTGCTTGGCACTGCCCTGCGTCATGCCCCCGCTGGAAACGAGCACAGCCATTCATCCGTCCAGTGTAGCCCATTACCAGCAATGGACGCGGCCAGCTTGCACGACGGTCTCCGCAGCAAACTCGACCATCTTGAAGCCCGGCTCGAGACGCACCGCCAGGATTTATTGGGCCAGTTTCACCAGCACTACCTTGAATTGACGCGCATGGCAGCCCCATCCGCCGTTGCTAGCATGCGAGATAAGCTCGGTGCTACTCTTGATGATTATGGAGTGCTGCGTCCGAGCCTGCCGCCGCCGTCAGCACCAGCACCAGCAGCGCCTCAGCCCGCCGCCGCGCCAGCTGAGTCACCTCGGCCGCCAGTCAGCGATATTAAGCCTGAGACGACGACCACACCCCAAACTCTATCGTTAGCGCCGAAAACCGCCGACTCCGGTTATCCAGATGCTCCAGGCAGCCCACGCGACCGTGATCACGAGTTACAGGGTCTTTTCACGCCAAGTTACCTCCCGCTACTGGCAGCTTCTCACATACCTGCGGACGACACACTCGTCTCGCCTACCACAAAGGCTACTGCCACAACCTCCCACCAGTCCTCTGTCGCGGCCGGTGGCCCCAATACCGCCGACACCGAGTGGTTGCCTGTTACCATGAACAGCACCCGCGACAGCGCGACACACACCAACATGGACCAATCCGCCGACGAGGACCGGTTCCCCGGTCGGTTAACGACACCACCTCGGCATCGACCGAGTGAAAGTGAGCCGGCTGGTGCTGTGACGGCCGACGAAGCAAACTCGTCAGCATCATCTGACAAGAGCGACAACAAAGCTCCCCGCAGTGCCTTGCGAAGATCTTCCAGCATATATAAATCGCCCCAGAGCCCTAGACGTGTCCGGTTTGAGTTTATGGGTGCTGAATTCTTGCCCACTGCGTCTCCGCAACCCAACGATACCATGCTGCCGCAGGCAGCATCACCCATGTGGGAGAGCGAAAACGTCACAGTCGACTCGGTTCTGGGACAGGATGCCGATGACTTGGGGCCGCCGCCCAAAAAGATTTCTTCATCGGATGCTCTTAGGGCTCTATCAAGAGAGCCATTGGAGGAGGACACGGTATGGACTGTGGTCAACCCCGACTCGGATATCGTCACGAATAAAATGCGACAAGTAGACTTGGACAAGCAACCAGCAACCCTCGAACTCGGTATGCAGCAGAGTCGGCAGGAGCTCAGCAACGATGAACAGGTAGCGGATGATGACGTATTGGACATGAAGAAGGCGAAAGCTGCAACTCTCCTCGGCAAATCACCCACCATTTTCAGCAAAGAGCCACTAACGAACAAGGCGCCTGTCAATGACACTGATATCCGCGATGATGACGATGACATGTTCCAGTTCGAAGATGAAGGCGGCACAACACCATCGTCACAACGGTCACTGGTGCCTGCATCTGGAGACGAACAAAGCGACGACGAAAATGCAGCCGCCACATCCGTCTCTAGCAAGGGTCTCAACGCGTTGCGCTCACCCACTACCGTTGCCCCCGCCGCCGTACCAGCCCCCAAGTCCGAAGCTGCTGTGGGGCCGACCACGCCGACCACGCCGCGCTTCCACGTCGGCTCGGTCGGCTCCTACAAGGGCCGCTCCATTATGATGCCCGTCGTCAAGAGCCCCGAGATACACGCCAAGGCTGCCGCCATTGGCAACTTCAACTCCTTTGTCGGCGGTCTCGACGGCACCAGCGGCATGGACGCCGCCGACCTGTGCAGCTACAGAGCTAGTTTTATGCGGGACGGCTTCAGCGGCACGCCGCGAAGCTTTACCGAGCGGCTGATGATGGAGGACATGGAAGCGGAGAGGCTGGCGGAGGGAGCGAGCCAGCAGCCATAATTGATGCTGTGGAACGACTTGACATTTCAAAGGCGGGATGGTATATACTTGGGGGTATTTCGCGAGGTTTACACGTTACATGCGCTGGCTACATCATATGCAAAAACGGACTTTTGATTTGGTACGGCTGGCCTGAGGCTGCAAGCTCAGGTCGCGTACAGGCGTTGGGAACTTTCTGGTAAGGGTTAGTGCATACATGAAGATGATAACGAAGCACCAGGTCAAGAAGGGAATACTGGAAACAAAGAGGAAGCTTCGGGGGCGGGGTACAGGCACCGGCGATGCGCGGGGCGCAATCGCCTGCTTACAATGGCCGGGTCGGTTATATGGCTTGAAGAATAATACGGTATTAGACATGTCCAACAAATGAAGAATACATTTCGCAAGAAACAAAAAAGATCATCATGAAGCTACAAGTATTGCGTACCGTGTCATTCGCTGTTGCCATTGGTGTTGACAGTAGTCAGCCCTCGTCGTTGTTCCTCAATGCCACGACAAACGGAGCAACGAGGTTGGCTCTGGATACCGCCTCGGCAGAATTACTTGGTGACAACCCTCCTGCAGTCAATGCTTCCTTCGCAGTCCATCTATATTCGCATGCCAGGCTGATAATACCCATATCGCCGAATTGGCAGGCGAGATGAGTTCGTAAGAGGCAAGGTTCTAAGCAAAAGCAACACGTGGTTTACTGAGTACAGAGTACCTCGGGTCCTCCGATGCACGGCCTCACACCATGTCTCTCGCTTCTAAAATCCTCGTCGACGATCTACAATCCACTCTGGGGGTGGTTGGGCCGTCATGCGTCTGGAGTTGGCAGGGTTGGCATCGTAGCGCCGGCCAAACCATCTACACCGACTGGTGCGCGCATGTTTTGCACCCAGCACACACATGAATTGAAATTTGGTAATTCAATCAAGGAAATTTACTTGACCCTTGCTTTACTTTGCCTTTGTTGGAGCAAAGAAAAGTCGTGACGGCAAAGAGCAGCAGTGCGCTGCCACCACAAGCTCGGCAGCCCGCCGCACCAATGCTGGCCAGCCATACGCAAAAGGTCGATCGCCCTTCGGTTATAGACGTTACTCTGCAAGTTGATGTGATATATGACGGGGCCGAAAACGGAAGGTCCGTGGAAGGAAAGAGCGTCTGGAAGCTGATCGTCGCAGGGCATTTGCTCTCACCGATATATGCTACCAATGTGCGGGATAAGCGGCGTTGGTAGTATCTCAGATGTCGCATCACCAGCATGGCCTGGTTCTGTCACCACGACTCTGTTTTGCAGCGCGAGTACCGTCACAGTTTTTGGATCCGGCATATCTAGCCGCGTAAATCAGGTCTAGACTTATTTGTAGTCCCGTTGTCTTTACTGGACCTTCTGTTGCGCGTATGACGACACCAATCCCTTGGACGTCCATTCCGTGCACGCGAGCACCTAACAGCAATGGCTCATCTGTCCGCAAACCATTCAGTTGTAGCAGGACTGAAAGTGGTCGATTTGGAATTATCCAAAGTCGACCCATGTTTGCAAAATCGTTTTTGCAATAGGTTTCGATCGTTGTTTTCAATGGCCTTCTGTTGCTCGGCGGCGATCGATGTATAACGCGTGGATGACGTATTAGAGTTTGTGCCATGCTCTAGTAGTTAGTTATAAAAGGGCAACGAAGAGAAACATGGCCAATTTTTTGTGATAATGAAAGAGAATCACCAACTACTCAATTACTCAATACATTCGAAAAAAAAAGTATTCAAAATGAAGGACTCCAAGGAAGTCATCCAGGATTTCAACAAGCTTGTCAACATGTCAGCATCGGAGCTAGAGACATGGCTCAAGTCCAAAGACTCTGGTGAAGCTGGCTGGCCCAAGGACGATAATGATGGGGAGACGGTTGGCCATGAAAGCGGTCGAAAAATCACAGAAATCTTGAAATCCAATCCATCGAAAGATGCTGAAAAGTACAGCGACGATCAGATTAGCCACATGAGAAAAGTCGTGGCTTACTGCAAGCGCCACTTGGCTCAGGAGGAGCAGTCCCTAAAGAACAAGTCGGAAAGCGAGGCCAAAAAGACGAAGTCGTACATTTCGCTCAAGAATTGGGGGCACGATCCACTCAAGAATAGTAACGACAAAAACACTAACAAGGAAAACGAGGAAGTCAATGGCAAGTCCAGCAACGGCAACAAGGAAAACGAGGGGGTCAATGGCAAGTCCAGCAAGGAGAACAAGACGCAGGACAGGAAATCCAGCAACAAGAGCAAGGAAGAAAAAGATGGGCAGTCGGAGAATGAAGCCGGCGATAAGCGCAAGAGGCAAGACAAGGGCGGTGCTCCAGAACCCAAGAAGCATCGAACCCGATCAGGTCAGTAAGACGATATTGGTGATGAAAAAAAGGAAGTTTTGCTAACAGTTATCCCTAGCAGGTTCCAAGAATGAGAAAGCTACCTCCAACGAGGCTGCCGACGAATCAGGAAACGATGATGTGGAGGGAGAGAACAGTAACTCGAAATCAGGCAAGGGACCGAAGCCAGGTGAGACTGTTAGCTGGAACTGGGGCAATGGGCAGCCAAAGGGCAAGGTGCTTGACGTTAAGGAAGACAAGTACGTGCCATGAGGCGTGACAAGCATTCAAATACTAACAGAATAGGGCCACGATTACTACCAAACGTGGTAACAAAGTCTCCCGCGATGGTAACAAGAGCGACCCAGCTGTAACTAATACTGGATACTGGAAAGAGCAAGGCGATCAAGGCCAATCATGAGCTCAATTAGTGATTATGCGAAGAAATGGCGTTATTTGAATGATTATTACGGTAATGAACAAGGAATGGAAACTGTTCCCGAGACGTTTTTTGATAACCTGCCATTGTGACCGTGAGATGCTGCGTGGCGTCTGAGGCGCACCCTCCATCTGCAGCCAGCACGCTTATTAGCCTATTTTACAGTTCCGGGCCTACGTATTGACGACGGTCTTGAGATGGTTGCACATGTTTGACGGAGGACCAAACGTCGTCGATCCAGGTTGTACATACGGGTGCTGTTTGGCAAAGGCTGCGTGAGGAGATTGCCAAGAGACAAGACACACGAGGCATGGTAAACCCTGGGCCGTTTGACAAGTGGCGATGGTGCCATTACACCATTCCTGACCACGGCAGTGAGGGGGGACTGGCCCAGTCGCTCGGGAGGCTTTGGAGGGGATAGCGTCTTTTGCGGACAACTGGCCAGTACTGTAAGCATTTGAGCGCGGCGCTTCGGCGGTGCGACCAAGCAACGTAGCGTAGGCCGCGATAGGTTCCAAGCTTCGCTGACAAGCGGGCGCAGATAACGGATGAAGAGCTTGACCGGCGGATGCAGATGGGAACGGGGCCGCCCTGGGAACTTTGAAAGACGCGGGATGCAAGGGCGCTGCGCTGCACGAGTCAACTCTGATCCACGGGGGACATGTGGCGGAGTTTTGTCTTTCCTTTTTCTTCTTTTGCATAATTTTTGGCAGCGGTTGTGACGGTGGGTGGCCGCAGTCAGCTGGGGAATCAGCCAGCGGCCCCAGCGCCATCCGGTGGCGGGAGGCCAAGGCTTGCGTTGCATTCCTTGGGGCCCCCCCTTCCTGCGCTGGCATCAACAGTACCACTGTACCAGGTGTACTGGTAAGTCGTCAACTGCACCCGCCGTCTCATGCACTTCAGCCCAACAGGCCAAGCAAGGGGGGTTCCTGGCAGACAGGGTCGGGGTAAAAGGGCGCGAGATCTAACTATGTAGCCTGTCGTCGGTCGAGGACGGTCAACTGCCTAGGCCAATACCGAGCGAATAGACTCCACTACGGTGGGAGACGGATCTGCCACACAGACGCAGACTCTGCAGCATCGGGGCGGGCCAGGCAACGGATGGGTACGAAAGCTGACTGACTGTGGAAGAGGAGGAAAGGACGGTGATGGGGGGGAAATCACGCGAGTGAGGCCATTTTATGGGAGTGAGGAACACGAGGACGAGGTCGGTTGTTAATCCGAGTGTCATGCGTTTGCATGTGTCGAGATTTATAGCCGCCGCAGCCGTCGGGACGTACTAGTAGTACCAAGTACGTAACATACGGTACTGATATACGGAGTACTGACTGGTAGTTGGGCAGGTACTTGGGTTTGTGCCTGTGTGACCCCAACCTTCATGTACCCCAGTAGACCGGTTAATACAAGTACAAGGTAAATCATGCAGTGGTCCACTGGCTGTAGACCCGCCGTAACCCTTTCCTTCTTCAACTCGAGGGCAAACTGCAGTTATCAGGACCAGGTCTTATTCACTAATAAAGTAAGGTATGTACCTACTAAATAAAGTGTTTGTAGATTTATGGGCTGTTTTTGGGTGTCGACCCGTCATCACAGCCTCACAGAGTCACAGGCCATCACAGGCCATCACAGGCCATCCACAGCAGCCACCAGGCCAGCCAAAGCGCCGCCCAGATCAGCCAGCCAGTCAACGCTCAACAGGCTACAGCCCAAGGTACGGAGTACTCCACTGTCCATTGTTGTCCACCAGCCGTCTCGCAGACCCCGAACAAATCTGGACCGCTCTTTATTAAGTCGTCACAAATCCCATTCCCCCACGGCGGGACAGTTTTTCGACGTATCATCAGCCCATCAATGGTCCGCAGCGCCGCCTTGTCTGTACGCCGCCTGCTTCTCCCTCTCCCCCTGCTCTCTCTGCGTCCACGACCAATATTCATCCAGAGATTCATCCATTGCTGCCATCACACCATGGCCCCTTCAGCCGTGCCGGACCCGGCGTCCGCTCTCGGCCGCCACGCTTCGGTTACCGTTTTGACCGACCGTCTCGAGAAACCATCGCTCGACGATAGGCAATATCGCGTCGTCCGCCTCGAAAACGGCCTCGAGGCCCTTCTCGTCCACGATCCAGACACCGACAAGGCCAGCGCCGCACTCGACGTCAATGTTGGTAGCTTCTCTGATGAAGACGGCATGCCTGGCATGGCCCATGCCGTCGAGCATGTGAGTGCCCTGATGGGCAATTGGCCCTCCCAAATACACTCACAACACTCTTGTGCTAATATCTCGTCGCATACAAGCTCCTCTTCATGGGCACCAAGAAATTTCCAGTCGAAAATGAGTATGGCCAGTATCTCTCCTCCAACGGAGGTAGCTCCAACGCCTACACAGCAGGCACCTCGACAAACTACTACTTCGACGTCGACGCCAAACCCGCCAACGATGAAGAACCCACAGAATCAAATCCTTCGCCCCTTCTCGGTGCTTTGGACCGCTTTGCACAGTTCTTTATCGAGCCTTTATTCCTCTCAAGCACTCTCGACAGGGAGCTGAGAGCGGTCGATTCGGAAAACAAGAAAAATCTGCAGAGCGATGCCTGGCGTCTCCAACAGCTGGACAAGTCGCTCTCAAATCCCAAGCACCCCTACTGCCACTTCTCCACCGGCAACTTTGAGGTTCTTAAAACCATTCCCGAATCACAGGGCATCAATGTTCGCGACAAATTCATCGACTTCCATGCCAAGCACTACTCGGCCAACCGCATGAAGCTCGTTGTCCTCGGTCGCGAATCCCTCGATGTCTTGCAAAAATGGTCTGTTCAACTCTTCTCCGCCATTGTCAACAAAAACTTGCCTCAAAACAGATGGACTGAGGAGGTCCCATTCAGACCCAACGACGTTGGTATCCAGTGGTTTGCCAAGCCTGTCATGGACACAAGGGAACTGAATTTGGCCTTTCCATTCGTTGACGAGGAGGAATTATACGAAACACAGCCGAGCAAATATATTTCCCATCTCATCGGCCATGAAGGGCCCGGGAGCATCATGTCCTACATCAAGAGTAAAGGCTGGGCCAATGGTCTGTCGGCGGGCGCATACTCTGTCTGTCCCGGCACACCAGGTATCTTCGATGTTCAAATAAGATTAACTGAAGAGGTAGATATAATTTGCAACTGGCTTTCGCTGTTTTTGAAAAAATTAGCTGCTTACTTTCTCACAGGGTCTCAAAAATTACCCCGAAATCGCCAAAATATTCTTCCAATACGTGTCGCTGTTGCGTCAGTCACCGCCGCAGGAGTGGATATTTCAAGAACAAAAAGGCATGGCTGATGTCGACTTCAAATTCAGACAAAAGACACCCGCCAGTCGCTTCACAAGCAAAATCAGCTCCGTCATGCAAAAACCTCTGCCCCGCGAATGGTTGCTGAGCGGCCACAGCCGTTTACGGCGCTTTGACGCGACATTGATCTCGAAATGCCTGGAGCTACTCCGCCCTGAAGCTTTACGCATGAATGTCGTTTCTCGCAAATTCCCGGGTAAATGGGACAAGAAGGAGAAGTGGTACGGCACAGAATATACCTCTAGCAGGATACCCGATGACCTCATGGCCGAGCTGACCAAGGCCGCCTCGGTTTCGGCGGCCGAAAGACTACCGGCCCTTCACCTGCCACACAAAAACCAGTTCATACCTAATAAGCTTGAAGTGGAAAAGAAGGAAGTGGCAGAACCGGCTACCTCGCCCCGACTTTTGCGCAACGACCAGCTGGCCCGAACTTGGTGGAAAAAGGATGACACCTTCTGGGTGCCCAAGGCCAGTGTCATTGTCAGCCTAAAGAACCCCATTATACACGCCACGGCCGAGAATAGCGTCAAAGCTCGGCTATTTGCAGAGCTGGTCCGTGACGCGTTGGAAGAGTACTCTTACGATGCTGAGCTTGCGGGCCTGCAGTACAATGTATCACTCGATTCGCGTGGACTATTCCTCGATGTCTCGGGTTATAATGATAAGCTTCCTGTGTTGCTGGAGCAGGCTGCGGTAACAATGCGCGACATTGAGATCAAGGCGGATCGCTTTGACATCGTAAAGGAGCGGCTAACCCGCGGTTACGACAACTGGCAACTCCTATCATCCTACCAGCAAGTAGGTGATTATATGACTTGGCTTCACGCCGAGAGTGACTACGTCGTTGAAGAGTTAGCTGCCGAACTCCCGGACATCACCATTGGTGACGTGCGTAGCTTCCAGCGGCAGATGCTGGCTCAAATGTACATTGAGGTTTATGTTCATGGCAACATGTACCGAGGGGATGCCATGAAAGCAACTGATCTTTTGGCGTCTTCTTTCAGATCAAGAATACTGCCACCCAACCAGTGGCCCATCATTCGATCACTCATCATTCCGCCTGGCTCCAACCTCGTCTACAACAAGACGTTGAAGGACCCGGCCAATGTCAACCACTGTATCGAGACTACCTTCTCCATTGGGGACCGCGCTGATCGCAGGACACGCGCAAGAGTGTTGCTCGCTGACCAACTGATGCACGAACCTGCCTTCGATCAGTTACGTACCAAGGAGCAGCTCGGATACATTGTCTTTGCTGGCATGCGCAGTTTTGCGACGACTTGTGGGCTACGTTTTTTGATTCAATCAGAAAGAGAGCCAGAGTATCTGGACCGTCGTGTGGAGGCCTTTTTGATCCAGTTCGGTCTGACTTTGGACACGATGGCCGACTCGGAATTTGAGAGCCACAAGAGGAGTCTGATCAACAAGAGGCTGGAGAAACTCCGAAACCTGGACCAGGAGTCGGCTCGGCACTGGAGTCAAATCTCAAAGGAGTACTACGACTTTGAGCAATGTAAGTGTTTACTGAATGTTGCCATGCATGGAACCTAGGCTAATGCAATACGCACAGCTCAATTAGATGCCGCAGAGGTAAAGCTCGTCACCAAGGCAGAAATGATTGACTTTTACAACAAGCACCTTCACCCTTCTTCGACCAGCCGTGCCCGCATCTCGGTACACTTACACGCGCGGGGCGCTGTTGAGCGCGACAACAAGGTTGTGGATGCACTCAACCAAGCCGGCTTTCTGGATGTGCCAGAGGAGCACCGCAAGAGCCTAGATCTGGTCAAGGCGCATTTGCAATCCAAGCACAAGCCGTCCGATGCAGACTTGGATAACATGATTGCGTCGATCAAAGAGCTCGGCCTGGTGCAGAAGGCGCACCCCGCGGACGATGCCGAGGCGGTGGCTAATGGAAGAGAGTGCGCCGTCGACACTGCAGAAGAGATTAAGGATGTTCGTTTGTACAAGTCGGGCCTGCTGGCAAGCTCGGGCGCGCGCCCAGTGAAGCAGCTTAGCGAATTCGAGGACATTGACTCGAAGCTATGATGGTGATGAGGGAGAAGCGAAAGACGTCACAGACAGGACGCGCCTAGAAGGGAAAGTATCGTGGTGGGGCGGCGGCCATATTGATACGATCACATATAGAACTGATGATTACGAATTTCCACGCGGACATTGCGGAGGGGAATGAATGAGGGATTCTTTGTAACTTTGTCGGTGCTATGTATGTAGACATGATGAATTGGTGCATTTTTGGCAATTGCTGCAGTGAGAGACTTGGGTTGCGATGTGAGCCGCAGGTGACGATGGCGTCTTTGACGGGGCATTTGTTTGGCAGCAGTGGCGGGGATAACATCAAAAGAGCAAGGTACTTGTAAGTTGCGATTATAATTCTTATGATTATAGGCAGGGTATGACTGCGCCTGCTGGCCCACCAGTGGCTCTGTCAAGAACTGTGTGGGCAACTGGGCTTCTTCCGACTTCCGAGTGCCGAGGTAGGATTGAGATGGGCACTTGAAGTCTCGATGTGGCATTAATACAATCATGGACATGGTTTGTAGATGAGGATCGACGTTGAAATGAGGCGCCGTTGCTGGTGGCGACCCCTCCCATACGATGAGGCTAGATGTTGCGCAGCGTGCATAGCAGCATAGGTACTAGTAAATAGATGAGTAGATGCATAGTAAGAGGCAGGGAGATGGTGTTTGGCTATGCCGGCTGAGACGGGACAGCTTGTTTTGACACATTCGGTGGCACCAGGTAATTTGCCAGCGCCTATTCAGATTACAATGCGGGACGCCCTACTTTACCAATCGGCTACGGGCCGACTTGTGATTCAAAGGTACCTATACAAAGAATGGACAAAGACGAGGGAATTAGTAAAGCTTATCCAGGATGGAGAAATCATGTGTGTTACTAACTTACTACATACCTAGGGAGCTCTCGCGGGCCAGCTCTGTCCGTCCTCCCATACCTACCTACTAACCTTACTACCTACTAAGGTAGGGAGGTACAGGTGCTGTAGGTAGGTACCTAGGTAGGTATTATGGTGAATAAGTGCAGGTGTCCCCCTGGCCAGTGGCAGCCTCCCCGCCACAGCCTTTCCGAGGAGCCCTTTATGAGACCCACTCCAAGTGCTTCGTCTCCCTCCACTTGGCCCCGATATTTGAAGCCCTTGTCAAAGTTCTCTCTCTTTTTTTCCTTTTTTTTCTTTTTGGCAGAAAACAAATTCACAATAATCAAGAAGAGGGTCATCATCGTTTTCGGGGTTTTGGAGCAAAACTAAAGAAGAAAAACCTACGTCACGGCACTAGGCTCTTCATGCACGCTTGTTGCCTCGTTCCTGCACACTGCATCATCTCCGTCGTCACCGCAACACCGCTGCCACTTGTTTATTGCCCGAGCTGCCCATCACGCAGCTCACCTTCAAAACGTCTTCCTCAAAGAAGAGAAAGCTCGCCGCCAGACCGTCCTCGACCCGGCCGCAGCAGCCCGACTGCTCGCCCTCGCCCGACACCGCCCTGCCCTCGTGCGAGCCCACCGACGACGACCACCACGACGTCGCCTACTCCTTCACTACCGCCACGTCGATAGACGACGACCGGAGCGTCCACCGCGGGAGCAGCCCCGTCTACCTGCGATCTGACTCGCTGCAGCCCGCCTCCAGCCTCCCTGCCCGCCTCCTGCCCGTTGTCGCCGCCGTCACCAACAGCAGCACCAACAACACCAGCGCTACCAACAACAACGGCCCGGCTCCGCCGTCGCTCCTCGAGTACGCCTCCTCGGCTGCCTCGTCCACCTGTGCGTCGGCCTATGCTGACCTGTCCCTCGACGGCGAACGGGCGATTGACGAGGCTGGTTCTGCGCGGGTGCCCTCGCTGCCCAGAAGCCAGTCCCCCTTTCGAGTGTCTAGAAGGGCTATCATGAATGGTGACGCCGAGTTGCCCCACCGCTCCTCCTCCCCGCTCAAGCGTCGTGCCTCCAGCATGGATCCCGAAAACGATGCCGCCGCCTCCCGCAATGGCGAAGACGTTAACATGGATGCTTCGCAATCCGCCACCGCGGCTGAGTCGATGGATGCCCCGCGGGCCATGAGTGTCGACCCCCCAGACGGTGCTGACGGCCCAGCACAGAGTAAGCTTCCAAACCACACTGTGTGGCGTGACTTGAGTGTAGTACATTTTGGCTAACCTCAATTGCCAAAAGACCTTCCTCCTCTTACTGAGCAGGTAAAAATTATTGAGACACTCCTCAAAGCATTTGAGGATGCCCCCATTCAACATGGCAACAAGGCCTATCTTGTTTCTAGAGCATGGGTTGATCAAGCCCGCTCGCTGCAAGGACCGACCAAGGCCAAGACGGAGCACGAGAATATGAAGCTTGGCCCGGTCGACAACTCGGATATCATCGACCAAGTTATCAAGGACCCTTCAGGAGCTTCCTTTACCCGCCTCAAACCCGGTGCCGACCAGGAAAATTTTGTTCTCTTTCCAGAGGATGCCTGGAAACTCGTCGTGGAATGGTATGGCCTCACGGAAGGACAAGAGCCCATTCTTCGCTCTGCTATAAACTCGGCCGATGGCCCAGAAGACAACATTCTTTACGAGTTTCACCCCCCCATTTTCCGCGTTCACCGCCTCTGGTCCGAGCTCAGCCCATTGCCCATTGAGCAGGCTCTCAAGGCAAATAACCCTCCCGCAATTGTCGCCCCCAGAAGTCGCGGTGCAAATCTCCAGGCGTTTTTAAAAGATATCAAAACCTGGGCGGGCATTCCCCTCGACCGCAAGGTCCTCCTTCATCAAGTCCGACACCCCGCTCCTACCGCTATCCCAGCTACTCAGGAAATGGGATCGGCATTGACACCGCCAGATTCTCCTGGTCGCGAAGCGTACAATTCCGATGGTTCCTGGCCAAACTTGCTGATTGACTTGCCCACTTTTGCAGAGTCTCGTAAATACCGGGAGCAATTATCCCAGATACGTGATCAAACAGACGGCAAATACAACAGTACCGTTCAACTACATATGAAGAACCTGGTCACAGATGCGACGTTGGTATTGGATGAATTGATTGACAATAAGTTGTCGGTGAGCACATACAAGGGCCAGCAGACAAAGTTCCAGAAGGGCGTGCCTAATCGCTCTGCACTGTCGTCGAAACCGAACAGCGCTAGAAGTAGCCCGGGTCCCGAGGGCATCATGACCAGAGGCCGGGCAGGCAGGAACAAGAAGCTTGGCCGCAGTGTTGGCGTTGTTGGTCTGCAGAACCTAGGCAACACTTGCTACATGAATTCGGCGCTGCAGTGTTTTCGGAGTGTCGAAGAATTGACCAAATTCTTTATCACTGACGCATATTTGGACGAAATTAACAAGACTAACCTGCTGGGTTACAATGGTAGAATGGCCATGGCCTATGGCGGTCTCCTGCACGACATTTACCGAGAAGGCCGTGGCTCTGTTAGTCCACGTGACTTCAAGAGCACTGTCGGCAGGTGCCGAAGTACCTTCTCAGGTTGGGGCCAGCAAGACTCGCAGGAATTCCTTGGGTTCCTGCTAGATGCTCTTCAGGAGGATCTGAGCCGGGTTGGGAACAAGCCTTATATCGAAAAGCCTGACTCTACCGACGAAATGATAAACGACCCTGAAGCGATTCGCGAATTGGCTGCCAAGGTCTGGGACATCACGAGACAAAGAGACGATTCGGTCATTGCCGACCTGTTTACCGGAATGTACAAATCGACGCTCAAGTGTCCCGAGTGTGACAAGATCAGCATCACGTTTGATCCTTTCAACACCTTGCCGCTTCCTCTTCCGTTGGAGACTGTGTGGAGCACGACTGTCAAGTTCTTCCCTTTGAGCGATGTGCCTGTCAATATTGACGTCGAGCTTCCGAAACATAGCTCCATCGAAGCGTTGAAGGCGTATCTGTCCATCCGCACCGGCGTACCGGTTGAGCGAATGATGGGTGCAGAAGAATTCAAAGATAGGTTTTTTAAAATCTACGATAACAACCACGATGTCTCTGAGGAGATCACGCAGTCCGACGTGCCCACATTCCACGAGCTAGAGTTTGTGCCCACCAATTGGCCATTGAAGGCGCCCCCGCAGAAATATCGCTCACTGTTGGACATTGATACGCAACCTGAAGGTCCTGATGATTACCTTGCGGAGAGATTGGTTGTTACCGTTATACATCGTCGGCCCAGCAGCTATGGTCGTCCAGAAGGCATCTCGCCGCCTCACTTCATCTCTGTGACCAGGGAGGAGGCATCTAGCTATGACATTATTCAACGCAAAATTCTTGAGAAGATTGCTACATATTCCACATGGAGCAAACTGACCAACAATGACGAAGTGGATGGCGTTGATACGGAAATGGTGGCGACGTCAGACGCCGATTCCTCTGGCGAGGGCAAGGTGGCCGCAAAGTCGGTCGAGGGCGAAGACGATATGGTTGATGTCACAATGAAAAATGCTGGCGCTGCGCCGACAGGGCAACCCACTCTCCTCAAACGTTTCAATAAGACGCGACCCAAATTCATGGATGCCTCGACGCGACTCAGCCCTTCACTGCAGAACCTGTTTGAGCTGAAATATTTCGCCAGTCCCAGTGATGGCGCCATTCCCACAGGTTGGCAATCCACTGATAATAATAGAACACTACCTAGTCTCTCAGACCGCATGCCACAACCATCGGACAAGGATGAGGAAAGCACCACCCCCGAGAGTTCAAACGCCGACGGCTCTGAGAACGATAATAATAACGAGAATGAAATCGACGAGGAAAAAGACGCAAGCAGCTACGAAGAAGAAGCCAAGGAAGGGTCAGTTCGGACCCGTATGGCCGAAGAGTCGAGCGAGGAAGATCTTCCTCGTCGCTTTGACCGTAGCGGCCGCAATTTTAGAAATGGCGGCCGAAAGAAGTTCAAGGGTCCCAAACTCTCTGGCAAACGCGACAGCAAGCGACGAGACAAGCAGATACGTACCGGCAAGGCGAATGGTCTTCCGCAGGTGAACCCCCAGCCAATGCCCCCGACCATTGCCGATGGGGGCCCGCTTATCCGCCTGCACGAGGGTATCGCGGTTGATTGGAACGATGACGCTTGGGAAATGGTGTTTGGTGGAAACGGGAAAGGAAATCCGGCCGACGGCACTCCAACTTTTCTCAGCCTGGAATCGGTCCACGATCCCGTCATCAAGGCCAACCAGCGCCGCCGTCAAAACCGCAAGTCGAAGGGTATCACTCTGGACGAATGCCTAGACGAATTTGAGCGGGCCGAGATTCTTTCGGAGCATGACATGTGGTACTGCCCACGCTGCAAGGAACATCGGCGCGCCAGCAAAAAGTTTGATCTGTGGAAGACACCAAACTATCTCGTTACTCATCTGAAGCGATTTAGTAGCAGTGGGTGGCGACGGGATAAGCTGGATGTGCTTGTTGACTTTCCGATTGAGGAGCTCGATTTGACGGCGCGCGTCGTTGAGAAGGAAGATGGCAAGTCGGAAGTGTACGACTTGATCGCCGTTGACAACCACTACGGTGGACTTGGTGGCGGTCACTACACAGCATACGCCAAAAACTTTGTGGACGGCAAGTGGTACAATTACAATGACTCTTCAGTCAGCCTTGTGTCGAACCCCCAGTCTGTTATTACCAGCGCCGCATATCTGCTCTTTTACAAGCGTCGTGCGTCTGGCCACCTGGGTGGGCCTAGATTCGCAGCCATTTTGGACAAGTACGAAAAGGACACGACGGAAGAGGAAAGCGGAGGTGATGACGACACCAGCGGCCAGGCAGACGAAGAGCTGCCGGCGTACGGAGGTCGCACACTGGGGGCCAGAAGGGCAAGCACAGAGGCTGAGTCGGGGCCCAGCACATTGAGCACAGTCCGCGGCGAATCACTTCTTGCACAGACCTGGAGCTTTGGGGACCTTGATACCGAAGCCGAACAGTCAACGGGCGCCGCCAGCGACGTGGCCCAGTTCGAGTCTTCGGAAGATGATGGCAACGCGCAAGGCATCCACGCAGCAGACATTGTGATGGGTGGTGCAGGAGGGGACGCGGTGGCGATTGTCGAGCAAGAAAGGGAGAAGAGCGGAGAGGATGAGGTGACGGAGATTCATGTAGAGAATCCCAAGACGGAGTAGATAGAGAGGATATGAGTCCTGGATCGAGGCTTGTTATGATGCAAACGAGAATTATGCCAGACGACTGCATCAGCAAGTCAGCCAGTTCCTGACGGAAGCAGCAGTGGTCGTTTTTTTTTTATCTATACAAGACATTTATTATAGCATGGATACTGGAGGGTACAATGGACGCTTCTTTGCAGCTTCGCAAAGATGCGCAAGCAAAAAAAACCTTTGAGATTACACACACATCGACTATCAGGTAGTAGCGTGACAAGCAGATGCTCTGTAGTGTTGGGCGCAATGGAGTATTGACTGGAACTGAATTGGCAAGTTGGTTATGTAGACGGCTGGACGGATGAAACGAGTGGTGATGTTAGGGCTAAGGGTAACGATTTCGTATTGCCTAAAGGCGCGCGCGAGGTTTGAAAAGGACAATGACGAAATATGTGGTTGCAGGATGAGCCGAAGAGGCTGGAACTTGGTTGGACTGTGTGATTGAAATAAGCGATGGTCGTTTGTTGGGGGTTCAGGCTGACGGGATCATTAACAAAAAGTTTGGTAAAGGGTAGCGTCTTGTATTTCGCGAATAGCCCTGGTTCAGAAAGAAAAGTACTCACTGGGAATTCAACAATATAGAAGGATTGTTTAAAATCACAATACCACAAGATACTATAGCTATGAAAGAGTATCATGTGTCCTTACTATACTTCAAAGTGCATTTATGTAGATAGATAAAACGCCTTTTGACTAAAAGAAGCTTTACTAATCAACCCTCCTCTTCACATCTGCATGTCAAACCCTGCTTATTTTGGCCTTATTGTTTTCGTGGTGGTGCAGGACTTACTGGTGTGATCTTCTGATTGGTCAGCACATGCATGACAAATCTCGCAGCGCGTAGGCACCGCTCCGTGGAGCCAAGCTGACATTGACTGTCCGGCCAACATCATCAGTCGCATCATACATCGACTAAATAATCATCGCAATCATACAATCTCACTAAACAATGTCTCAAGAAGAAATCGAAAATGGCCAAAAGTCACTGAAAGAATCGCCGGCGCGAGAGGAAGAAGAGCGACGCGCAAAGGAGAAAAAGCGACGCGCAAAGGAGAAAAAGCGACGCGAGAGGAAGAAGAGCGACGCGAAAAGGAGAAAGGCCGACGCGAAAAGGAGAAACGTCGACGCGAAAAGGAGAAGGAGTGACGCGAAAAGGAGAAAGAGCAACGCAAAAACCAAAAAACAACCTTAGCGGAGTACTTGTACAACTGCCATTTCGACCTATACCAAAAACTCAGGCTCGCTAGCCCTTCGAAGAGCGCGACTGGCAGTCTTCAATTATATGTTTTGGTACGGGCTAAGGTATGGCTATGTCGCCGCTGGAATGTCGCTGGTGTTTCTTTACTACGACCAATCAGAGCCACTTGTCTTTACGTTGGTATCTTTGCGCAGCAGACAAGGTGGTGACTCGAGCAACAACCGAGGTCCGGATCGATCAAGTTTCCCATACTGCGGTCGCTGAGCTTGCCAGCTTTTATTCCGCACGCCGGCGCTTGGAGCACGAGCAGAGAGTGTCTATCAACGGCTCGATAAGCTTCAAGGTGAGGTGGTGCCGGTATATAACTGGGAATGGTTTCGTTCGATCCTGGCTACCTCTTGCCCGGCGGTGCGTTTGTGGTTTACATGATGCTGATGTCATGGGCTGGAGAGGTGGCGGCGGAGGCGATAGCGCTAGATCTGCAATGGGAGGTGCAGCGATTGGTACAGGAGCTCTTTAAGAATGGCGTGAACCACCAAGACGAACGAGGACCTAACTTGCTCTGGAACGTTGAGCAGGGCCGCGCAATGGTGATCGATTTTGATTGTGTGCAACCCTGTTCCCACTGCCTCAGCACAAACTGTTGTCTAAACTTTACACGGCGGGGAGGAAACGAAGAGGAAGCGAGTTGAGAAACCATGACGACAAGCGGAGTGTGCTAAGAGGGAGACAAATGCAGGCTGAAGTCGGGATGATGAACAATGAACCTAAGAAGCTGTGCTGAGGCCCTGAGGGGTACCTGGAGGAGGTCAGCTGGGGTGGCCACTGGCCGCCGCTGTTGGGGTGGCCACCCCACGTGACGGGGCGGGAGGACGAATCAGGTATTACCCATCTTACCCAATGGGCCCCTCTGTTACCTGTCTGTTTTAGTGCGGTTTCTAGAAGGCTTCCAGACAAGGATATGGGGTGATGGAATGGCAAAATACCAAGGAGAGCGGGAGGGGAATTGTCGGCATTTTGCTGTTTTTCGAGCGGTCAGGCGAGACATGATACATTTAATTACATTCATAAAAAACCAAGGTTGAACAGAATGGAAAAAACATGTAAAGAGAGAGATGAGTATACCTATCGGTCAAGTCGATTTGAATACTACGGAGTACCAAGGGCTTGTTGTGGCAGATTACCGGGGTATCCATCCTACCCGAGACGGGTTAATTTTTCGCACACATGCCAGCATGGCAGCATCGGGGCGGGTGGGCTCCCTCGACCCGGGCAGTCGGGCTCCCATGTGCGACCGGGGGGGTTGTGATTTTGGGAATTCGTGATTTTAAGTAGGTACGGATTTGGAAGCGACTGCATGCGACCTGACCCAGGTCAAGGTCAAACAAGGCCTTGCTTGGGGGGGAAGGGGGGCACGGAGCTTAGGCGAGCTGTGACGGAAAGCATGTAATACGAGTTATATATGGTCATGATGCGTTGTGAGAGACTGATCAGCCTGATCTGGTTTTCTTCTTCGCCTCATTTTCCTTGTTATGAGTACATCTATTCTGGCGCGTGGCTCTGCAAGGGTGCTATTTGGCAGCGCGAGACAGGTTACTGGTATGGGAGGATCAGAAATGTAGACGGACGGCGCATGGTACGTATATTTTGTCTTTGTGAAAATGCAATACGAAGCATGTACTCCGTACTCTGTGAATAAATCGGCATCTGCATGTCGCCGGAGTGTGTGCTCGGATAATGCACTGTACTGCGTGCATGTAGCAGCGCATGAGCTTTGCGTCCCATGCCATTTCAAATACAGTTTTGTCCGTTTTCTCGTTTGTTTTTGTCCTAACCTTGCGCCCTCTCATTTCCGTCATGATAGATCACTTTTGGGATTGCCCATCTTTTGCCTTCGTCTGGACAAAGTGGCAGGGATCCTGCGAGCCAAGTGCCCGGGTTCTGATCCCTGAAAGGAGAGGGGGGACGGGCGCTAAAAAAGCAATGGCGTCGCAGGGTTTTTGGTTCTGCCGGCGGGGGGGGGAGGCAGCGGAGGCTAGAACGTTTGGTGCACGGGCGTGGTAGAAGACGACTACCTACCTGGACTAGTTAGGCAGGGGGTGCTTGTTTTTCATGCAGGCAGGCGATAGCCCGATGGAAGGAAAAGAAGACTAAAAAAGGCTTCCATTTGGTGTACATACCAGTACATAGTTATTTGATTCCCCGCTTTGATGCGTGATGCGTGATGCGTCATGTGTGGTTGCTGTGGTATTTGCGTACCAGTAAGGTGTGGTCGTTGGCCTTGTTCTTTCCCCGCTTGAGCAGTTATTAAGCTGGCAGGTTGCTTTTATTTAGTGCATTGGGTGGATCTCTTATGTTCGCTGCTCGGCGCTCGCTGGTCGCTGGGCCTCAACCACCGCTTATTAATGATGCTCCCAATGCTAGCGCCACACTCAACGGATTGTTTGCTTCAATATCCCGCCACTGTTCCAAATTTCCTTTTGTGTATTGATGGTCATGTTGACAATAGAAAACCTGTCACGAGACGGGGTCGTCTTCTCCCTTTTTTTTTGTTGTCTCGTTGTCTTTTTATCATTATTCAGCGATATGAATGCGATACTGTATCGAGTGGCAATTGCCTGCCCGCGTCATTATTAGAGTCGAGAAGCAGATCAAGCCTCCTTCCGCCCCTCCCCCCCTCTCTCCCTTTTTACCTGTGGCGCTCCCCCCTTGGGGCTGCCCATTGATTGGACGCCGAATTCCAGCGTCAGCCCACCAAAAAGAACGCTCCTGGGCTTCTGTAACGCTTCCGTGCGAGCTTCCAACCTTCCAATCCTTCTGTACCTCGTTCTGTACACTCTTGGCTCAGTGGGCTCTTTGCCATTTTTGCCCCTCTACTTGCCCCTTCCCTGTAAGCCACCTGCATGCACCTGCAACCCTTTTGACCTGGCATCTTTTTTGCCCTTTTTCCTCTCCCTAGGTCTCATTCTTTTCGGTCTTTTCTGGCCCTTTTGTCGCTCTTTTGGCATGCTTCTTTTCTGTCTTGTGCCTAGGTTGCCTGCCCACTTTGGCATTCAGCCACCTGGCCACCTGGCCACATGCTCGCAGCTCCCGCCTGCACATAGCTCATGGCCCTGACGGGCCACGGCAGATGCTGCGCCCAACAGCCTGCACATCAATACATACCCAATATCCTACCAGTAGTGAGAAATGTAAATAGAGGTTGCAACGCCAACTGCTACCTAAATTAACCCTACACCTACCTAATCACTGCCGTACGATAATGCCCTCCTCGTACCTAGCCCACCCCCGCCCTCCCTCCTCCCCAGCCAGCCCGGCTGCCCGCCGTTTGCCATCATCACCACCATCACAATCATCTGTCTCTCTCGCCATCTCATCATTTCTCTTTGTCCATCCATCATCGTCGCTATGATACGATTTTGACCCATAAGCCCACCACTTCCCTCCCCAGATGCCAATACCGATAATAATTCGCCACGTCTGATCGCCACCCTCAACAACCTTACCACCACCACAATCACCACCACCGCCACCACCACTGCACCACCACATCTCGCACCTCGTCCTCGCCGCTCCCATCGTCCACCCAATGCGCTAGCCAGTCCGCGCGGCGTCCCCGACCCTGCCTAGACTTCCCACACCACAGCAAACCTCATATCTGACTCGACCGCTCCCAGCTTCTCTGCCCTTTTCTTTTTTTTCTATCGCCCCCCAAAATCCACTTTATGGCTCTCGTCTTTTGCGCTCCTTCTCCACCTTTTCACGCCCTTTTGCGCTGAGACGCCGAATCGTTTTTCTCTTCGGCTCCTCTCTCGCTCTTTTCGTCTCGCCGTGCCCTGCCTCGCCGATCCAGCTTCCTCCCACCCCAGGAAGCACGCCACAGTTGCCGCGTCGCAGAACCAAGAGTAGGAATTGGAATAGAGGGACAGAAAAGAAACACCGTTGGGTTCTGCCCTTGGCTTTCCATCGCACAGCCTGTCGCCAACAACTACCACGCTGCCGGTACAGCCCCCATCCAAACCAAACCAAGCCAACCCAAGCCGAGCCGTTGCCCTTGTCGAAAAGCAAACTCAGCCTTGACCAACCAACTCGTCTACCGTTCGCGCATACGCTCGCTCGCATCATCTCCCGCTTCAGTCGCCTACTGTTCACCTCCCCCCCCCCCCCGCTACTGAAAAACCGGGCTACCTGCCCTCGTTCACGCTCTCTTCTCTCGCATTACGCCCCTTGTTCCGCAATTTTTCCGCCGCGCCCACCATCGCCCTCGTTTTCCGCCCGCGAACGCGCATCGCCTCGACTTGTCTCGCTGATTGACGTCCCTCGACTATTCCTTCTTCTCTCCACCCTCTCTTCTCCCGACTTCGACTGGCTCTCTGCCAATACCGCGCCGCAAAGGGGGGTCTCTACGCAGTCGCATCCTCGCCCCCCTCCAAGTGGTTGACGTGCTCCGGTCGCGAGACTGGTAGCCTCCCGTTGCCACCATGGATAGCACCGCCTGCCATGTCATTTACGTCAATCGCTCCGTCGCTTGCAATCGCTTCGTTCCCGCTCCTTGCGACGACCAATCTCGAGACGACTCCGACTCCGAATTCCCCGATCATGTTCGGCGCGACATAAACCCTCTTCTAGACGCCTTTGGTCGTGGTACGGCTCGATCTGCCCTTTTCCTCCCCTACTCGTCTCGTTTCATTTTTCGCAACGCTCATTTGCTAACCCTCCTTGGCAGTATACGTGTGCTCTACAGGCTCTGCCTGTCTTCAACATCTTCTCACCCTTCAAGAGGACAGCGTCTCCTCCATGCCTCCCACAATTGTATTAATAGACACGCCTCACAATGAGCAAATACGTCCTTCTTCCCCCATCTGGCCTTCTCTAGCTACCACAACCGAACCCGCTCAGTCCTCTCAAATTCGCGCCCCGGATGAGGAAGTTTACGGTCTCAAACTTCTCCAGCAAATCATCACCGAATCGCACTTGCGTTGCATGGCCAAGCGCGTCATTCCCATCCCCGTCATCTCCTACCCCGAGCAAACCTCGCATCAGACACGCGAGCAAATGACGGACGGTGCCACCGACGTTCTCTCCCCCGTTCCTCTCAGTACTCTCGCCGCTCATCGTTCGCTCATCGGAAAGTGCCTCGATCTTGGCGCCGTTGATGTCATCATCAGCCCTCTCAGCTCAAAGTGCATCACCACGCTCGAAATTTGTGCTTACAAGGCGCATCGGGACGCTGCTCGCGAGCAACAGCAACTTCTCGAAATCACTCATGGCCGCAAACGCTCCTGGGTTGGTGTCACCGATCAGCAGCCCTTTGCCTACCTGCGTGAGGCCATGGTCTCCAACCTCATGAAGGGCATCTGTCGCATGCCCCCCGACGACGACAGCACTGCCCCCGCCTATGTCTCCGTCTCTACTCAACGACAAGCTGACATTGCTTCCGGCGTCGCCAAGTGGCATTTCTGCGCCAACTCATTCACTGACGACGAATTGCTCGTTGCCGCCATGTTCATGTTTCAGCACGCACTTTCCATGCCCGAACTCGAACGTTGGTGCCTTCCCGCTGGTAAGTTTTCGTCCGCGGCCTTCCTAGGACCAAGCCTTACGGTCGAGCCGTCTAAGCCGTTTTCGAATGAGGGGCAATGACAAACTAACCAAATGATCAGACCAACTCGTCAAGTTTCTCGTCGCATGTCGCACCGCTTACAACAGCTTTGTACCATATCACAACTTTCGCCACGTCGTTGATGTCCTCCAAGCAACCTTCCACTTTCTCGTCAATGTGGGTGCTTTGGCAAGCTACCCTCCTCGAGGTCCTACGACGCCCGTTCCAAAATCCCCCATTGCGTCTCTTTTGACCCCGTTTGATGCCTTGACCTTACTCATCACCGCTATTGGCCATGACGTCGGCCATCCTGGCGTAAACAACGGTTTCCTCGCTACTTTGAATGCCCCACTCGCCCAGCTTTACAATGACCGCTCCGTGCTCGAATCATTCCACTGCGCCGCCTATGCACAAATTCTCCGCAGATACTGGCCCGCTGCCTTTGAGGATAGAGGCATGCGTGCTCTCATGATTAGCTCTATTCTGGCCACCGACATGGGCCTTCATTTCGACTACATGAAGAAGCTTGGTCATCTGCAGGAAAAGCTCCACGACAACAATAGCTCCGAAGGTTGGAACGGTCGTCAGCTGGAAGAGCACAAGGCCTTGGCTTGCTCGCTCATCATCAAGTGCGCCGATATCAGCAACGTAGCCAGGCATCACGATGCCGCTGTCAAATGGATGCACATCTTGGTTGAAGAGTTTTCGCGGCAAGCGTCTATGGAGGGCGAGCTCGGTATCAAGTCCTCGCTCATCGCTGAGCCCAAGAGAGACCTGTTGTCGCTATCGAATGCCCAGCTCGGTTTCATGAACATGTTTGCCATTCCTCTGTTTCAAGGCGTTGCTGACATTATGCCTTCCCTCAAATATGCCGTGGACGAGTTAGAAACCAACAGGCAAATTTTTGAACAAAAGGTGCACGACGAAAAGCTGAGGCAGGCCAATGACGAAATTGAGCGACGAAAATTGCTGCGGGAAGGAACTTTTTCGCCGAAAACTAGAAGTTGGGTTGTCGCAGATAGTGACGAGAGCGCACAAGGTGTCGTCGCAACGTCGCAACGGACCGAGGGCTCCGACTCAACTGTGACTCATGCTGCCGAGCTCTCTAGCAGTGAGCAGCTTGAGCCGGCAGAGGAAAGCAGCGCCGACGCAACAGCCGCTGCTCAAAACATACACGACACGGTGCGGAATTTCTACAGCCCCGCTCAATCGGAACATGATGTCTACAGACACTTAAACGGCACCTCGTCGGCCTTTGATGCTGTGCGTGACTTTGCTGATAGCGATCCTTTTCACATACGGCCAAGAGATGACAGCGGTGCCGACGGCAAAACGAGCCTGGCTACGAGACAACGCTGCAGCGAGACCACCGAGGGCAGTGTTTCCGGAGCTTTGACCGGCGACTGGGCATCTCAAGCCACCAGCGCTACAGGAAAGGCCAACCTGTCCCCCAGCACACAAGGAACAAGCATCGTTAGCAACGATTCGATGGACCACACCCTCGGGTTGCCCTCGTTCAACGTTTCACCGCCGGGCACACAAAGCGACCCTCCACAGAGCAGGGATGGCCCGCCAGAGCAAGACACGAGCGAGTCGATATCTAATTCGGGCAGCATTGGCAGGGCAGAAGGCAAGTCTCTTCGCAAAAGGACTAGCAGATTCAGGATGAAGGATTTTCCTTTCTTTAGAAGAAACAAGGGATCCAACCCTTCGAGTCCCCCGTTGCCTGCTGCCGACACCACGAGCTGAGGAACGCCTCGCGACTGAGCTAGCCTTGTCGCGCAGGTTTCATTATTATTTCGTCACCTTTCGTCACCGTGGCCCGCGATGCTGGAGCATTGCACTCGCTATGACAAATCAACTAGCCATTTGGAGATGGTTTGAGCGCGCCGAGACGCGCATCTGTACATTATCGCCGGCCAAAATGATACCAGATGGAGTAATGTGATCGGGCAGTCGTGTCCAGCGCAAGGTTCCAGTCCTGTTTGCGCGATACACACGACCGCACACGGATGTACCAATGCATTCAAGGAAGTGGGATGAATTTTCTTTTTATATATATATATTTTATACAGATTTGCCCATCACCGAGCGAATGGTGTGCGCACGAAGCGCGTTGCTTGGTGGCGGTTGCTGTTGGAACGGAGGCATTACGGATACTTGCTTATTTCTTTTTACTGTCTTGGCTTCTTGGCGTTTTGTGCGAGGCTCTTAGGGCATCGGCACAAGAAAGTCGGCGACTGACGACGTGCATGAATCGAGGAGGGGGAGAAAAGCATGGATGGGGTAGGGATAGAGCGTTGGTAGTGGAATACAACTTTGCATGTATATGCGTTGCCTGTTGACCTTTACCTGTAGATTGATCGATTGTGAGCACAGAGTGTATATAGCCTGGCAGGGTTAGAGCTATATGGTTGTCTGGTAAGGCGGCTGGCTACAAGGAAGATGGGACTTGTGTATTGTTTGAGTGTGTGCGTGTGATGCTGCATGTTTGGCTTGGTGGTGCATGTACGATAGTTGCACAGTGAAAGTCGATAGCAACCCGTGTTATTACAAACTGCCATGCTTGGCATTGTAAATCCGTATCGGCATCTGACCAAAAAGGAAGAATTCGGGACAGAACAAACAGACAGTCATAGCCTACTCCTAAATCGTGGGCAAACATTCACTAGCCTTGACGACTCTCAGGTCTGTCTGAGCTACATATATTTCAATAGTGCCCCTGCAAGACATGAAAAGCGTTTCATTGGCCACAGTCGTCTAGGGGTCAGGACACTAGTTTGTGGAGTGTACAACACCGCGAACCACTGGAAACCGAGGTTCGAGTCCTCGCTGCGGCAAATCTTTTTGTAATTTCTCTTCCCATTTCTTTTTACTATTTTCGATTGCGGTCTGTGATGTGTTATTTTTGCCACCAAAACCGGGCAAACTATCAATGATTGAAAACTCGCGAGCGTGTGGCTGTGCAAAAGAATGTCTAATAACCCTGCCTGGCTCTCTGTGGCAACGCGGGGTAGAAGGAACCGTAGATAAGGGGTGAGTCAAGTTACATGGGCATCGTCTGGGTCTTGCATCATCCATTATAGCAACTAAATATCTAGCTGCAGCTGTATTCAGTCGCCACTTGTTGCCATGCATGTCAGTGGAAGAGACGGCTTACGACAACTTGCAAGCACGACGATACGAGCCAACGTTGATACGCCACAGATGGAGAGGAACCCTGCTCTCCGCCGTGATCGCTTCTACAAACCAGTCAACCAGTAACGTGGACGTGATGGAAGCTGGGAAATGATAAAAATCATGTGTAAATCATTTTAAGTATTGGGCCGCAGGAGCTGTGCGGTGCGGTGCGGTGCGGTGCGGTGCGGTGTCGAGCCGCGAGTTGCGCCGCCATGTCCGTTCGTTCGTGGGGTTAAAGTTGACGTTGTTGCCGAAGGCGGGCCAGGGTCTGTGGTGCAGAATCGAAAGGGACTGTGGTGGCGAATGTCTGATTTTTGTTGGGGGGGTTTCAAAGATGAGCTGATGGTTTGCATTCATTGATTTTTTTGGGAAACTAGTCTGGATGATTAATTCATTTTCTCTTCCTCGGCGCATGTGAGTTGGGGTGTTGTTGGAGGTGCAGGATGGCTGTCGGTTGTGGTTGTGCATGTGCAGATGGACATGTGATGGATGCTATTTGATAACGCGAACGGAAAGAGTATGTTGAATGAAAAATGAAGCAGAACAAAATGAGTAAAAAGAATGAAATGATTAGAATCGTTCATAGTAGATGTTAACTATGTGATTGCTTGTATTATGTGACGCTTGCGTTTGCTGGCCGTTTACTCGCTCCAATCTGTCAAGGCATAGTTAGCCCGCCGGTCCGTCCAGCAAACGGGCCTTCTCTTCCATCTGGTGGCAGGTGCGACCCCGTCGGCCCGCCCAGGCTCTCCGGTCCGGCGTGCAAAATAGCGTTGCGCAAGTCGCCAAATGGCCCCCGTCCATCCCCCACACTAGCCCAGGCTGCTTGGTTCCGGCCGCCTTCCCCAACTTTTTGAGTTGCTCCAGACTCTCTTTTCATTGATCTCACCTAAATTTCTCTTCCAATTCATTATACAGTTTCTAGAGTTGCGAGGTTATTTCTGCTGTTCTGCTCTACTGCTACGGGCTCGAAATCTGACGCAGCCTTATGCGTCTGAGAAACACGAAAGGGTCCCTTGTATCACCGATCTAGCCTTGTTGTTGGCTTACTTGCCGTCTTGGCTTTCCGCATCCGCCTTCCCTCGCATTCGCAACGTCAACTACTTCTCCCACGTCCTGATACTGCCGTCCCCCCGCGGCCGAACAAGCCCCAATCATGGCGGAATCGATCCTGCTCGAGGACTCTACAATTTACACACCCGCCGCCGTCGCCATCGACAACATGGTATACGCCGACGGGTACAAGCCGGTCCTCGACAAGGACCTGCCCGACATCTCCTTCATGACCGACGCGGAATGGGCCACCTTCTTCTCCATAAGCGAGGCCATTGTCCCGGCCGTCGTGCCCCAGACAAAAGTCCAGGACCCCATGCGCCAGCTCGGCATCCCGGACAAGAAGTTCTACGCAGCCGTCAACGAGACCCTCGCTGGCCTAACCAACCCGCCGCCCCAGCAAAAGCTGCTCGAGTGGCTCGCCTTTCGCGCCATCGACGAGCCCGCTTTTCGCCGCGAGATGGAGCACTCCATCGCCTGGGCTGCTCTGCGCATGGAGCTCGCCAAGTTTATGAGCCTGCTCAAGTCAGTCTCCATGTCCCCGGCCTCGTGTGGCTAGCATCCAAACGTTGAGCTGACCTCCCCTCCTCGCAGCACCCGCTATGGCAGTCTGCTACTCACCGGCCGCTGGACACCTTTTGTAAGGCAACCTCTTGCCGTTCGCCATCAGATTCTCATAAACTGGCGATCATCGCGGCTCTTGCCGCTGCGCATCGTCCTGAAGTCCATGAATGCAGTGACGCGCAAGTCTCTCGGCGCATCGAGCCGCTACATCAACGAGTTGGGAGGATTCGAAGCGTTGCCCAAAAATTGGGAGCGCAACGACGGCTACGATTTCAAGTTTATCCAGGTGCCGGATGGCACAGGCACGCACACCATTGAAACTGACGTTATCATTGTCGGCTCCGGCTGCGGTGGCGCTGTCTCAGCCAAGAACTTGGCCGAGGCCGGCCACCGCGTGCTCGTTGCGGAAAAGGGTTATCACTTTGCGCCTGAAAGCTTTCCCCTCAACCAAGTCAACAGCAAGCACATTTACGAGAACAACGGCCTCGTCATCTCCAAGAGCTCCGCCATTTCCGTCGCCGCCGGCGAGACTTGGGGCGGCGGCGGTACCGTCAACTGGAGCGTGTGCTTGAAGCCGCAGGACTATGTCCGCAAGGAATGGGTCAATGCCGGCCTGCCGCTGTTTGGCTCGTCTGAATTTGACGACTGCATCGACCGCGTGTGGACGGCCATCGGCGCCAACCAGACTGCCATTCGCCACAACCACCAAAATGAGGTCGTCCTCAATGGCTCCAAGAAGCTCGGCTGGCACAGCAACGTCTGCGACCAAAATACGGGCGGCGTCGAGCACTACTGCGGCCGATGCCAGCTCGGCTGCAGCGCCAACGAGAAGAGAGGCCCCGCGGTCGCCTTCCTACCTGACGCGGCCGATGCGGGAGCAGAGTTCATCGAAGGCTTCCGGGTGGACCGCGTCGTCTTTGCCGCCGACGGCGTGACGGCCACGGGTATCGAGGGTGTGTGGACGGCCCGCAGCGACGACGGCACGGTGCACAGTTTGTCAGAGACGCGTCGCCAACGCAAGGTCTTGATCAAAGCAAAGAAGGTGCTCCTATCGGCAGGCTCGCTCTGGAGTCCGACGCTTCTGCAAAAGAGCGGCGTCAAGGTCAGTCTCATTCCTTTTCTCGGTCTCGAGAAGTACTGTGCTAACCCGCTGTAGAACCCCCAAGTCGGGCGCAACTTGTACCTGCACCCTGCCGCCTTCCTCGTCGGCCACTTCAACGAGCTTGAGCCCCAGTGGGAGGGCGGCATCATCACAGCTTACAATGGCGAGTTTCAAAATCTGGACAAAAAGGGCCACGGCGTCAAGCTTGAGACCATGGCCATGTTGGTACGTATTCTCCAGCCCACGGACGAATAGCCCGGGCTAACATTGTAAAAGCCATATGCTCTCCTTGCCATCCAGCCGTTCGAGGATGGCTTCGACTCCAAGCTCTGCGTCGCGCGTATGAAGCAACTGCACAGCATCATCTCCATCACGCGCGACCGCGACTCGGGCCGAATCATCGCCGATCCCGTCACCGGCATGCCCGTCATTGACTACGACGTGTCGCCGTTTGACGCCGAGCACAGCCTCGACGGCGTCGAGGCCATTGCCAAGCTCATGTACGTCATGGGCGCGACGGCACTGTACCCGACCATCCCCAACGTGCGACCATTTGTCGTGGCTCGCGACGGCGACGCGGCCGCACAAAAGAACTACCAGGACGGCACGGACCCGGAGTTCACGGACCCGACGTTTGCAAAGTGGTTGAAGCATCTGCGCGAGGTGGGCAGCAAGGCCGGGGGCGAGATTAGCTACCTGTCGGCGCACCAGATGGGGTCGTGCCGCATGAGCGCCAAGGAGAGCGGCGGCGTCGTCGATCCCAAGGGCAAGGTTTGGGGCTGCGAGAATCTGTATGTCGCGGACGGGAGCGTGTTTCCCAGCGCGAGCGGCGTGAATCCGATGGTGACGATTTTGGCGATTTCAGACTACATTTCGCGACAGCTGGCGGACGAGCTGTCGGCGTAATGGCAGAGGGTTGGGGGGTACCAGGTGTCGAGTGTACAATGTAATAGGAAAGACGAGAGTCTGGGGGTGAGAAAAAGGCATGCATTTGCAGCGGAGTGGCAATTTTGTATATTGATTTGAGTACATGATAGCTTTGGCTCATTTGAAATGTTTGATTCCATGTGGACAGTTGCATGAGTGAGCATGTTGACGAAATCACAGATACCTCAAGTAAAGGAAATGTCCTAATGAGTTCACTTGCATGATTTGGTTGAGTCACCATGTTGAGAGCTAACATGTGAGTAGAATCGGAATAGGACTCAGGTTAAAGGATGGCCATATTACCCATGACAATATCGAGTGATTTTTTAAAAATAGATGCGTCGCCTATTTTTTCGGGTTTGACATTCAAAGAAAAAGGCGGCGCGAAACCCTGGTAAAAGAAACGGCATCGCGGCTAAAACCCCCCCCCCAAATTCTTGCGGCGGGGAGGCAGCCCGAGCCACAAAAAGTACACAGCCTCACCCACCCAACACCCCCAGCCCTTGCTTGTCGTGCCGTATGCCATGTCGACAAATGCTGGCATCGACAGCGGCGACGCCGAGGATTTAAACATGTTTAGGCATACATTTCGTTTTTACAGAAGGAAAAAAAAAAGGCCAATGTGGGACATTGACAGCAAAGAATGACAACTGTCAACTAACCGGAGGGGTTTTGCAAGACTGTGGCGGAATGGGCTCGCTGGTGTTTATTTTATTTTTATTTTTATTTTCTACTAATATTCAGTTCTACAAGCTTGTGCTACTTTTATCCTGTCGTACCGTATTGTAAACTACATTACGTGAAATCCTCCGCCTGATGAGCTCTTTCGAGTACAACACTGACGGTTAGGCGAAAGAAATCTGGTGAGAAAAAAAAAAAAAAAAAACTACGTCATTGTAGGAAAGACCCATGTCTGGCAACAAATGCAGGCAGGTCTCAAAAAAGAAAAAAAAAAGGAAAGAAAAAAGAGCCTCATGCGAATGCGTGTGACAAGGTCAGCTGGGTGATCGGGAGATGCAATAGCGTGTGGCTGTGCAGGGCCCATTTGTGTATGCATACATAGGTACGTACTTTGGATAACTCTATCGTCGGGTTTTCGTCTCTTATCGGGGAGCAAGGAACAAATCCATGCATGATAATGAATTAATTGTTTTTTTTAAAAGTATGCACACGCCCTTGTAGTAAAAAAATATTATCAAAAGAAAGGAATTAAGTGGTTTGGTTTTTTGGGGGTGTAAAACTTGTTTGCCCAGTTTGACGATATATCGTCTCCGCTACGCCCTATGACAGCAAAAAACATGCCAAACTTTTACCACAATATAGGTAAATAAATTTTGATAAATGAACCGGAAAAAAAATATAATAGGGGCCATGTGGGTTTAGAAATCATGTACCGATACTTTTTCCACAGGTCACAACCTCACACAACATGTTCGTATGGCATGTCCCCGAGATGGCATCAGCGCTTTTTTCCTTAGCCGCCCGCGTCCTCCTTCTCTCTCTCCACACACACACACACAATACCTAGGAGTGAGTAACAAAGGTGCGCTTTTCAAACAAAGGAAAATAATGACACCAGCCCGGTCAGGGAATGCTTCGGTGGACTCAGATGACCCTCCCAGCCAGCCAGCCCTCATGTGACGAGGTTCGTATGTGCGATGGGCTCCTTTGTCAACCACACCCTCTCGAAAATGTATCACTTTGGGATTTTTTTTTTTGAGAAAAAAAAACCACTGGAGCCCGAAATTC